>VWZZ01006016.1:550280-587450 GCA_013399095.1 Psophia crepitans | reverse complement strand
ACATTTGCTTTATTGTTTGTATACTGAAGGCAATTTATAGATTAGAGTTGAATACGTCAGAATACCTGGTCAGCTTATAGATACCAACATCATCTGCGGCTTTTTGTTTGAGAACAATCTTTCCGTGTGTAGAGGCTTGAAACCTTGCGTTAATTTTTATGAGAATTATCTGTCTATTTGTATAACCTTGAAGCAAGTGTTACTTCTGCCTTGACATATCAAGGAATTTTTTTTCAGTTCACGCTTTTCCTCTCATCTGAATTTTTTAGCCCTAGAAATGTGGAAAACTTTTGGTTTTAAGGNCCCCCCAACATACTGCAGTAATACCTATTCAGTAATATTTATGACTCAGAATTAGGAGCCACGTCCTGAAAACAAGTAAAACAAAACCTCAGAATTAGCTCAAGATGCCATGGATGAATAAACAGGCAAATGTGGGTAAAATAATCTAACAATAAAAGAGGCCTAAATACTTAAATTATTAATGTTTCTAACCATTTTACAGCAATATCTCAGGTAAAGTTTCAATAAAAAGTTAAAAGAAGAAAGATCTTGGCTGGACACTTCCACAGAGTTCAGATTTAGCTCTGCGAGAACAGGAACAATGCTGTTCTCTGTGCAAACTGCTGGAGAACATACCCATTGAGTGTAAGTGTCTGAATAATAGAGGAGCCCTCCCAAAAATCTAGTCTTTAACATGCAAATTTTTTAAAACTCCATGAAACCGGGAGTGTTCCAAAAATTGGCAGGTATTAACATCTGATTGTGACTATAAAATCGTGCTTTGAGCCTTGACTTTTAGTAAGTTCATAAGTAAAGCAGAAATACAAAGCATAGTTTAGAATTGCGTGGACAAAACAGGCATATCTAACTGAGTCCAGAAAAATCAGTCAAACGGCTTTCAGAGAAGTATTGCAAATACCATATCATTTTATTTCTGTTGTAAGCATTATATTCTTTTAGCAAGTTCATCCTTGGAACAGAACTCGTAAAGCAGAAACAGTAATATTGACTTACATACAAATTACTTAGGTTTTGTAGATATGTGTTTTAACACATTGAGGCCAGAAAGGAAAAAAAAAATTACTTAGTCTGATTTCCTACTTAATACATTTTTAGGTAGCATTTGGTACCTCATTAAATGTTTCCTTTAGAAATACAGCTAAGCTTAAATTGAAGAATCAAGAAATGAAGAACCTATAAATTTTCTTTGGTAGTTAAAAATATACCTTATTTATAATTTTAATTAATCTGTTTATCAACAGAGTATGAGTTTTTTCATACATGGAACATAGAAAGCCAATCATTTTCATATTGGTAAAGGAATAAAATGGGCTACAAATGTATTATCTATTCTATAATTAATTCTACAGTATCTTTATACAGCAATGAAATGGTCATAATAAAGAAATTATCAGTTTCTCATACAGCTTCTGTTTGCATTCTTTGACTGCACAGTTTTTGATTACGCGGACTTTCTCCTCTACTTATCTGAGAGAATTCCTAAGTTTGGCTGGGGCCTTTAAGCGTTATAAAATAAGAATAAAACGTCAGGTTCAGTCCTTCCTGAATCATGGGCAATTCTTCCCTAAGTTCAGAGAGAAGCAGAAAAAGGCCTGTCAGCATCAGTTTTAGTTTTAAAATTAGTTGATAACTCGTCTTTACAAAAGATCAATTCTACTTTCTTTTTCTTATTGGATAGAAAAGCGTTTGTTAGTTCTTTTCATGTAAAAGAATTGCATTTTATGTTACTTTTAATCATTCCATTTTTCATGGTGAGTCTTTTTGAAGAGTTTGATGCATCTGAAAAAAAATATCTTATTTCTGTGTACACTTATTACTGAGTGTGTATTATTAATTTTAATTATTAAGAAAAATTGAAGCAGATTGAATCATACAGCAAATATAATCCCACTGAAATGAGAAAGAGTACTTCGTAGAATCTCCAGATGGATAAGGGTATTAGTATGAACCAAATAACCTCCCTTGAACATTTTTATTACTCTTTTCCATCTTAATGAATGGGTTTTTTATACAACAGGTCCTACAGTGCACCAGGTAGGGTTTTATGGTTTGATCTGAGGTTAGAACAATTAATATATTCAAGAGACTCTGTCTATGATACTGCGATTTTTATGACTGGCTTGAAAAGGGTAGAAATATTATAAGGATACAGAAGTGAAAGATTTATACTTCTCCCTCTCTCTGCAGATATACAAGTTCCAACTTTTACTTAATTATTTTGATGTTTCCGTTGTGTCTATGCTTGAAGTCTCTAGGTGCATTACAGAAGTTTAAAATCACAAATCACACAGTGTGTCCCATCTCAGTATTCTGGATAGAATGAAAAAATACCTAGCCAAACTTTTAACATCTAAAGGGCAATCTCATACGCTAGCAGTGTGGCTATAAATCTAGCAGTCAGAAGAACAAGTTCTGATTGTGGAAATTGCATTGCTTTAAAGTAAGGGAGTTTAAGTAAGCTAAAAAACTGTTCTATTGCTGCCTTTTTTAAAGTTACTTTCTCTTGGACTAATGTAACTTTTGAATTTATGTGTATGGTGTTCTTTTATGGATAACAAGAACTTTGTCTTACCATATCTTATTCTGTCTTTATTGGCAGTTTTTGATCTGGGAAGATATGTTTGTAAAAAGTATTTCATAATATTCTACTACACTCCTATCTTCATTTTTCGCATTCTCTGTGTACACGCTTTTACTTGAAGGAAATCAGGAGTTTCAGCTGCTGTCAGTGGCCTTCTGTACGGGTATATGGCAAAACCTGTAGTACAAACCGCATTTCTTTAAGTGATGGTAGAGGACTGTTCCTTGGTATGATTCCAAACTCTTTGGAGATCGCACTCCAGTATTGTTGCACTGCATTTAGCATGCTGTGCCTCAGATCCAGCAACAGTGATAGGACTAGGCATAATGCAGATTTTCCATTGATAACTGTAGAGCGGGTCAAAACAAGAACCCTTTAAAAGTGATCCTCCTTTTCCTGAACTTTGAGGCTTAGATAAAGAGAGTACAAAATCCAAATCATGCCTGCTTTAAATTCAGTAAAGCCAAAATCACACCAGGCTGCCTACCTCTAATTAGTTTGTTTTTTCAAGATCTTTGGTCTCGTCCCAACTCTTGACTTCTCTGATTTCATTCTCTCTGGAAGAGAATAACTTTCTCTCTAGGATTGTCTGGTTCTTCTGTAATTGCGTATTATCTTCTTGTTCCAGTCCCATTCTGATCAAATGGGTCCAAATTGTATATCACACACAGCAGGCAAAAGAATATATAGGAATATAGGAATAAAGCATACACTGCTATCCTTCAGATTTGTTAATCCACGAGAAATTTATTTCCGAAGGAATCATTTTAAAGCAACCAAAAGTTCGTGGTCATTTTGAGTCTCATTTAAAACCAGTTTATCGTGATTTCTTGGGTGATTAAGACAGGTTTATGAATGCAACTTACTCAACTTCAGAAATTCAGATTTCTACAATTGTACATGCTTAGACGTCTGAAATTAGTAGCTGATGCAACCAAGACTTAGAGTTGTGCTAATATAAGATGGGAAGGAGGTGGCTAGTCTTGTGGTTAAAGCATGGGACTAGCTGCTGAGAGGTCTAGGTTCTATTCCTGGTTGTGTCACTGACTTCCTGTGGGTCACTAAGTCACTTAGCTGTGCCTCGTTTTACTCACACATAACATGGAAATAATACTTACATTGCTAAAGCACTGTAAGACTGAAGTCATTAGTGATTTGCAGTTATTTTATGCTCATAAAAGGACTTTGTGTATAACTGTATCAGCAGGTCAAAGCGTCAGTTCCTAATGTCTTTCCTTTCATGTAATTTGCTATCTCTTTCTCACACAGCAATTCATCGATTTCGGTAAAGACAACTGAAAACTCAAAAATGCAAACTTAAAGCATCTAGAGAACTTTGCTCCCAGGTTCCAATTAAATGTGAGTTCATGAAGAGAATTGAGTTTTCTTTGTAAGAGTGTGAGAAAGGTAGTTCTGTGGTATTTACTCCCTCACAATTGTTAAAAAAGAATTCATTCCCCCCCTCCCATTGTTTCTTTTGGAGGACTCTATGAAGATCTCTTGGTACTTCCATTTCCTATAACCTTTGTCCTGTTTTATAGTTTTTATACATTGTTGTGATGGAATTAATTTGAAATACTATTTTTAAAATCCCTGCTTTTTACATATTTTACCCTAATCTCCAGGGGTGTTCCAGATAGATGTAGGAAATACTGTCGATAACTAAACGCTGATTCTGTAGAAAAACAGTAGACACTGCAGCTACTAAATCCCAGCGAAAGTCAAGGAATCTAAGAGCATCTCCTGCCGTACTGCCTAGCTGTAAGGGTTAGTTTTTCAGCATTTCAGTCGCAGTGGCGTGGATCTCACATTCATGTTACCACAACTTTTATTTCTATTGCAGAGGAAAACTCCGGAGGATTTTAAACCAGGGAGATTGGTGTGTCTTTCACATGTCTGGTAAATGAGGTTTATATACTCAGAGACATGTTGAACATTGTGTAATTCTCCAAGACAGATACAGATAGTAAAGACTGAAAGAGAATTCGATGGCATTCAGGCTATCCTATAGATTTAATTATGTTAACTTGAATATTTTCATTAGTCTTTAGAGCAAATGTGTTGCAGGGCTTTCAATAACAAGACCAAAGACTAAATGAAGCAGTTTCTCGTTTGGCTTTGTAATTAATATATATTATTATGCTAAACATCCTAAAATTATGTCACTTTAGTAATGTTATTTCTGAAAGAATCACCAGGACGAGTGGCATAGCAGTAAAATGGAAGCATCCTTTGATTACATCTCACAAACTGTATCACAGAGGCTTCTTTTTTTCCGCGGAAGCGGTGGCCACTGAGGTATATTCCAACAAAATACACACAAAACTCTGACTTCTGAATTTTACACATGGATTCACAGGCAGTGGTGTGAGACTACTGGCAGCTGCGTAGTGAAAAAGCACATACATTTTTGTAGTATTAGGGCATAATATTTTTCAAATGTTTTGTGTAAATGTACACAGATGCTAAACTCAAAGGCCTCAGATGACAGTTTCTACTGCGTAAACAATATCTGCTTACTCTGTGATTAAGTCTTCAGCATCAAAATGTGCTGCCAACATGCACGGAATTTTGCTGGGCATAGAAGCAGTGACTTTAATCCTTATGATCTTCGAATTGCAGAAGGACAAGAAAATAAAACACGGTCAGGCAATATGGCTTGAAATAGCTATTAAAGTCATCATGTTTCATTCATGCAAATAGTTCCACTCGTCTGTCAGCTGCTCTTCTGAACTGACTCTTGTTAGTCTTTTAAATAAATCATTATTTAAGTTCTTAAGGCTTAAAAAATAAAGTTAATAACTGGGTTTTAGTCTGTGCTAACCATTAGAGGATGCCAGGTAACTTTAGCAGTGAATCAGGGGCTATTTTGGGAGAAAAATATTACAATAATTTGCAGGAAATAACCTTTTTGTTCCAAAACAGCTGTCATTGAACACTATTATATCTACAACAATTAAAATTATCTTTGGTAACTTTTAGTATTTGGCATTGCTCCATTATTGTTCAGTTAAATATTTTTCAAGTATGTTAGGACTTCTGCCCACTGTGTGCTTGAAACCCTTCATTATCAATACAGAAACCCTCTCATTTTCGTCATATTGTAGTCTCCCATGGCAGGACATGTGATAGCTTCTGTGAAGATTCTTTGCTGTTCTATAGAATGGCAGCTGGACTTCTACTGAGCACTGATGACTCAACATTTACAGTATAGAATTTGCTTTTTAATGTGAAGTGTTGAATGCCAAAAGAAAAAAAAAAAGAAAAAAAAAAGAATGTACTAGCTAACATATAAAGTGAATTAGGAAACATGTGCAAACATCCTGGTGAATTTAAATAGCTGGTTGGATCAGAAATGGAGGAAAAATAACATTGGGTCAGGAACAAAACACAAAGCAGCCAGAAACCTTGTATTTCTAATTTAGGATATAAATACTCACTGCTAAAAAATTCTTTGTTACAAAATGTAATTGATTAAAAAAAGGCAGTTTCAGAGGGTGTTGTTGGTTGATGGCTTTAATGTGCTTCAAGTGCTACGTAAAAATATTTCCACAGTGCTGAGAGTTTTTATTCTCTCAGGTTGTAACCAGCTGATGTGCAACTAACATTTTTTGTGAATTGTTTTTCAGAATGAAATCTTTATGATTTGTATTGTAATAGCACTTGTGATTCCTATTTATGGCTTTGAGTGCTCAGCATTAGCAGAGCAGAACTGAAAGAGTGTGCTCTTCAAAGAGTATCATACGCATGTAACATGCGGTAATGTTTTATTAGTAGCACATTTGCATACTATGGTATGCTTACTTGTATTTGCATCAGTATAAGTTAATATAGAAGCGTCCTTTCAATGTGGCATGTATCAGATGCCATCAGACACTTTTTTCTACATAAGATTTTACTCTGTGAACTTAATCATTCGTATTTTCTTACCCTATGTATTGTTGTGTTAGCCAAAAAATGCAGTCTTGGGATATATAGATGATACTGTGTTGACTTCTGGTATTTGACTTTTAATACTAATATACGATAAAATGTAGCGGTTTAGTACACCGTGGACTAGAACCTGGCAAGCCCCTGTTGTTTCAGTGAACTAAAGTAAATTTAATCTGAACTCTCCTACTTCCATTGGAGAATTTCTGACATTCGGGCCGCATCGCCCCATCGTGTGTGTATTTGTCTCTGTGGACCTTTCGTTGTGCTGCTTACAGTTCTTTGGTCCAGCAGATGAACCTGAAGTAGTACTAGGTTACCAAAGCATAAAAAATAGGGATAGAATGGCAGGACAGAAAATCTGATTAAATTGGGAAATTATAATTGAAATTTATTTTGTGTTTCATTTATCCCAGCTCAAATATGCTTAGTTCCGAGGTATCCACATATAGTAAGTGATTTGTGTTATGTGGAGTTAGACCCTTTGCTAATTTTTTTTCTCTAAATTGGCATTGTGTATAATTCAACTTAAATTATAAATCACCGAAAACTAATTTTTTTAAAGATTAACATATAATATATGGATAATAACATGTATCTGAAGGCAGGATTTTCTTGTCATAGCCCCTCTTCTTAGAGTATAACAGTACAAACTGGGTCACAATTGAAGTTACGTTTTCAGCATCAGCTGCTTTTCCATAATTTGCTTTTTCAATAATTGTTTACACCTGCTTTAAATGAACACAGGGTGAGCAAAACATCATTTTAATTGAGGGCGAAAAAACTTTACAGCTACTTCTTCCAGATAGACTACAAAAGTTTCAGCTCACTGGGGAACAGTGCAGATAATTTCGCTCCTAGAAATAGATGGATTGCTACTGAGAGAATATGGAAGTTGCCGCAAAAAAGCTTTTGGGGAGAAAAAAATGGCGTGTTTGTAGACTGTGACTTGGACAGCTTTGTTCTTCAAGGACGTTTTTGCAGGCAGGATAGAACAACTTCTGATCTAAATTACAGTAGTATACAATGGAGTGAAAGCATAACAACAAATGTCCAAGGTGTGGAAGGCAAAATTTTGAATTTATTATTCCATATTGTAATGCTAGAAGCAGAGGGGGAGTATTGTAAGATTTTAACTTTCATTGTGATTATTGGGAGAAAAAAAAAGTAGCAGAATGACTTTTGTCTCTAGATGTATGTCCAGAAGATTACTAAAAATGGGAAAAAATGTTACTGATTTTAAGAATTTAGCCTCTTCATTGGAATGAAGTTATTAAACCCCCTAATCTTAGCTCACAACAAAGAAATGATTTAGGGTAACTGCTCTCACATATGGCAGCAAACTCCTTCCATTCTATCTTTTCTGTATCCAGTTTCCTGTTTACTCATCACACAGCTCCAGTCCCTTTTTGTCTGGAGTTCTTTCTTCGTGAGTGTACCTTGTTTAACGCATTTGATTTTTTTGGTTGGAAACCTCAGCTCCATTTGTACAGGTTTTACCCCCAGCTTTTTTGTTAAATAATGTTCACATTTTTGAATTGTATGATGTGATCTCTTACGGTCCGACATGCTTACCAGTTCAGGTTTTGAAATGCTCTCAAACCCTTCCTTAAATTAATGTTTATATTTTTGAGGAACAGTCCTTGTAAAAATATGTGCATCTCTATTACTGGCAGTATTTTTTGAGTCAGACAGCAGGGTATCTTATTTCCCAGTTACGCCAATGTGCTTCTCTAACACTCTGAAACCACTTAAATTGGGAAAACGAATAATGATTTCTAGTAGCCAGGTGAAACTAGGAACATGGAAAAGAAGATAAGCCAACCTGGTGTAAAATCGGAGAGCATGACAGCAAAGCCAAATGTTAAATTCACCTCTGACTGTATTATCTTTCTGTCTTTTAAGAATGATTATCTAAATGTCTTATATTCATATTTCTAGAAGATCTGGTAGTTATTTATAAGACCGTATTTGTGTTCCTTTGCGCATCTAGAAGCACTTTTATAGATACTTCTCAACATTTTGAGTGGTGCTGACTTACACTGTACTGCTTTTCCACATGCCAGTTGTCTATTACCCTCAAGCTTAGATAATAACAGTTATGCTAGTGCTGAGGCTCTTCTGTTTGACCATTTAAAAAAGTTCCCCATAACTAATTCCAAATTGAAATATGTCCCTCAACCCATATTAAAAGTAGAGCGTTGCCCTGGACGTGAGCCAGTCTTTTAAAATCCCTTTTAAGTGAGAAAGGACTAGAATTGTTCTGGTATCTTTGGTTTGCTTAACTGTCTTCTTTTAACCATTGGGTTTCCGTTGGAGAAATTATCAGTCTGCCTACGCCCCCAAGCTTTTAAAAATCCTTTCTTTACACTTTTGCTTCTGTTAAAAAGGCCACCACACCGCTCTTGCTGATGCATTAAGGCAGAGCACAAGTGGGCATATCCTGCTGTCAGAAATGTGCACACATGTGACTTACGACAGGAATTGTGTGGGTGTCTGAGATCAGAATTTGGTCCAATGCATGTTCTGCCTGAATTAGCATCCCTTTTCGCTGTGTGGTAGCAAAGAACTTCACCCAATGTCCAAAAAAGGGAAGAGCGCATCGTGATCTGTGCGGGCGCAGCTGGGGTCCCAGGGGGTCTGGCTGGAGCCCTCGGCGCGTTGGCTTCCTGATGGGAGAGCGCGAAAGGGAAAGGAGGGGAACTTTCTAATGTAGCTGATAAATGGTGCGTATGGTAGGGGTGGGGTCGCAGACAGAAGGGAAAGAAGGCGTTCTGAGGTTTCCTATAACAAGGAGCAGATTTTCTGTGTTCTCCTGACCTCATTATTACATTTGCTGAAACACTGTCTTGATTTTCTTTTTGTGCTTGGGGAAGCAAGGACCTAGGAGGGCTTTTTGATCTCTCCCGGGTACTTTGCAGCAATGATTCCAGGTGTACGCTTCGAAACACATCTTTTAGAAAAAAGGGCATTAACAAGAACCAGTTGTCTTTTCCCCTGCTGATTCTCTCTGTTGTTTCAATTAGACACCTTTTCTATTCTCAACCATTGCTAAGTGCCACTGAAAGGGATTACAGACTAACACAAACTAGTTGAAAGAAATACTTTCTAATCTAGAAATGTATGCTTATTAGGTAGGGCACAACAGCAACAGCTAAAATCCCAAACATCAAACCAAAAGTAAAATAACTGTCAGAATCATGATTAAAAAGACTTTCCAGAGTCTTTGGATTGATTCACATAATAAAAAGCATTAAGCAAAAGCAAAATTAAGTTTAACAAGGGTTGACTTCCTAGGTCTGCATCCTACTTGTATTTAAACACAGATCCTCTCTGAAGTTTGCAGTCATCCCTTAGAAAAGCCCATGCTTCGAGTCCTGGAGACACAGTAGAAAGACACCTAAGAACGTGCTGCAGGTTGCAGTTTGCCTGAGCCGAGGGAAACGCGTCTTCTTGAGGCCTGGAACTTTCTGCCCTGCCCAAATGGTGCATCCTGTGACACATGTTCCCCAACATCCCATTTGTCCTTGGAAGAAATGGGCCAATCTAACAGTGGGAAATGAAATTCAGAGGAATAATTCCCCTAAAAATTTAGGGCAGCAGTTTGTGGAAGAAGGACAGCAACAGTTTGATTAATCACCTTCTAGCCAGCAACATTCCAGAAAACACAGACTGCAGGTGGGGAAAACTGTTGGAGAGAGAACCTTCCCAACACATGCATGTTTCTGGGTTTATTTCCTAATAACATGCATCGAAGACTGTTCACATCAGACCTTTTGGAGAAGAGTTTTTCCACCTCTAGAAGCTCCAGTTTGTTTTTTAAAGTTTTCTTGTTTGCAGTTTTGGTTTTGTTTTGTCTTTTGGTGGTAAAATTTTTTAAGTCTGCTTTGAGCTTTCTAAAAAGGACTGCATTTCTTTCATCTGTGATATTACCCATCTTGTGATTAGAAAAACCGGCATTAGTGAGACATGCTGAAGAGAAACGTAGACCTGAACTACCTATCATGTTTCCCTTAGGTGAATGTCTTTCACTGGTAGTTTATGAGCAGAAACGTTAAACATTAAAAATCTGCTCAATTGTGTACCAGATTCTTTGAGTAGATAAATGACCCTTTAATAACTTAAACTCTTAAAGCAGATGTTAATTAGGCTGTGAGTAATTTTTAAAGCATTGCCATAGCGATAGTTTCCAGAACGTTCTCCACTCAAAGTAGAATTTGGAATTCCTTTTACAAAGTGGCTTAAGTTATTCCTGAAATATAAGTCAGTAAAAATGCTTGCATAAATTACTTTTTAATGTTATTTTAGCTGCTTATACCAGCGAGGTGATCTGACCTGTTTATGGACTTCCTTAAAGGATAGAGCTGAAGGATACAGCTGTATTCTGTATTTTTAAAGTAGCATTCTAGTACTAGCACTTACACTGCAATCCCATACGTAGAATCATAGCACCATAGAATTGTTTAGGTTGGAAAAGACGTTTAAGATCATGAAGTTCAACTGTTAACCCAGCACTGCCAAGTCCACCGCTAAACCACGTCTCTAAGTGCCACATCTACACATCTTGTAAATACCTGCAGGGACGGTGACTCACCACTTCCCTGGGCAGCCTGTCCCAGTGCTTGACAACCCTTTCGGTGAAGAAATTTTTCCTAATACCCAACCTAAACCTCCCCTGGTGCCCTTTCCTCTCGTCCTACCGCTTGTTACTTGGGAGATGAGACTGACCCCCCACCTGGCTACAACCTCCTTTCAGGGAGTTGTAGAGAGCGAGGTGTCCCCTCAGCCTCCTCCAGGCTAAAGAACCCCCTTTTCCTCAGCCACTGCTCACTGGACTTGTGCTCCAGACCCTTTACCAGCTTTGCTGCTCTTCGTGGACACGCTCCAGCACCTCAAGGTCTTTTAGTGAGGCGCCCAAAGCTGAACACCATACTCAAGATGCGGCCTCACCAGAGCTAGGTACAGGGGGACAATCACTTCCCTACTCCTGCTGGCCACGCCATTCCTGATGCAGGCCAGGATGCCGTGGGCTTTCTTGGCCACCTGGGCACACTGCTGGCTCATGTTGAGTCGGCTGTCGACCCATACCCCCAGGTCCTTTTCCACCAGGCAGCTCTCCAGTCACCCTGCCCCAAGCCCGTAGTGCTGCCTGGGGTTGTTGTGGCCAAAGTGCAGGACCTGGCACTGAGCCTTGTTGAACCTCATAGAGTTGACCTCAATCCAGCCTGTCCAGATCCCTCTGTAGAGCCTTCCTGCCCTCAGGCAGATCAACTTGGTGTCATCTGTGAACTTACTGAGGGTGCACTTGATCTCCTTACCCAGATCACTGATAGTTATTAAACAGAACCAGCCGCAGTACTGAGCCCGGGGAACATGTTTACTGTCACTGCAGTGGAACAGCAGTGACAGTAGTTATTTTATGTAGTTATTTTATTTTATGTAGTTATTTTATATGTGTGTCAATGACTGCAGGAATTAAGACTTCATTCTATGTCTGACAGTAAAATGAGCACAATATCGTCTCTTGCTCCTTTCCTCATAACTATGGGTAGTCTCTGAGGGGTGCTTTGCCCAGTTCTTTGTTTTGGTTAGTGGTCTGCTGTCCATTATGGAAACCAGACCTTTGTGAACTAAAGGAAAAAAAAAAAACAACAGGAAAAAAGTTATTCTCTGCAACTTTGTTTCTCAACTCTGAAACGCTATTTCAGACTCCTACGCAATGATCGTTGCATGGATTAAAGCTAATAAGCAGACACAAATACCCATTCCTACTAAAAACCAAAACATGCTGCTTGTACAGAAAAAAAACACCTTCAGAAATGGAAACTGTGAGTGAGAGTTTTGCTTGGGCTTCTAAACACATGCTTCCTAACTGAGGGAGGGGGTGATGCTCGATAGTGGCAAACTCATGAGATGAGAGAAAGAGCTTCTATAAAGATATTAAGTTCTAAAAAAATATTTTATACACACTTACTTTGCTCAGGTGTTAATTTGTGCCTGAAAACGTTCCTCAACTTGTCCTCATGGACATCTTTTCCCTGAATTTTCTCCTTTTCTGTGGACACTGAGGTGCTCTTTTCTCTCTTCTCCCTGGGTAACTGTGTGCCAGGTATTCCTGCCTGACTTCTTTGCTGGTGCCTCATGATAAAGTGCTAAGACTGAGAAAAGGTTCTGACATCTTCCTGCGCAGCAGCTTTGGCTTTGATTGATGTGGGATTCTGTTTTGGCTGTATGCGCCAGAATGGATTTACAGACGTGGCAAGGAGCATCTTTACGTTTGATTTCAACACTACCAAAAAATCCATAATATTAATTAAAATATTAATAATATTTTAAAACTAAATATTTTTTAAAAATTGACATATTAATAAAATAGGCAATGTTTTCTGAATTACTTAATAATTTAAATTGGCTTCCACATTGCAAAGACCATTGGAGGACTACTGATGATCTTTCGCGGTCCCTTCCAACCCTTGTGATTCTGTGATACAACTTAAGCGTAATGGTGCGTGTGAAGATGTACTAGAAGAAAGTAAGAGCGCTGCACTGCGCCTTACAGCATTGCTGCAACCTGTAGACATCAGGGACTCAGACTGACCTGTAGAAGGTGAAGGTCAGTTGGCTCAGTAGCTGTCTACGCAGGGAGGGTTCTTCTGGTGGTGGAAACTGCAGAAAGAGGGAAAAGATGTAATACTTACAATTTCAACTACACAGATTCAAATTAAGAATAGAATTGAAACAAGTCACCTAGAAAGTGATGTATTACTACCCAGAGCGTACAAACCAAGTTCTAATATACCTCTAGAATATATGGTTGGTTGTCAAGAATTAGTTAAAGGCTTGCTGAGCTGTTTCTGTGTCTTTGTGTAATGTGGGAGATCATATCAGATACTAATCTTTTCTGTCTTTAACACCCACAATACCTTTCTTTATGTGCCTGAATTTTGAAGATTGGTAGTATCAAGGAATTACTTGTCTCTGTCTGGAGTTGCTTTGATGCATTTTTTTTTCCTCAGCGGTAAATAATTTAATGAGTAGTAAAATCCATTTAATCTTTCTCTTAACATCACATTTATTAGCTGTTGGGATTTTTTCCCCCTGTACATTTCCTTAATTCCCTCCATAATCGATGTGAAAGAACATCAGTGCTTCCATAGTTGTTTACAGTATTTTGTTCCGTTTGCAGTACTACCTCTGCTTTATAGTTTAATTCTGTGAAATTCTGTATTTAATCTTAACTTCATAGATGTTCAGATTTACCACTTTCTGGTTCTTCTCTAGTTTTCTGTAAATGCAAACCATTTGGCATGTCTGACATCACATACTCTGCCAAACAGCAGAGAAACTAATTGAAATACTCTGAGTATTTCGATTTCATTCTGTGGGCCAAATTCTCAGTTGTCATCAGCTCAGTTGCCTTAATCACGGCGCTCCGCAGCAGTACGTGGATATATGCTGGCAGAAATTGAGACTATAGCCTACTATCTGTAATTGAGATCCGTTGTTTAGTTGCCTGATGGAAAGGAAATTTTTTTTACATCCTGATGCTGTTTTCTCCAGCAACATGGTTTCTCAGTAATTGCCACCTTTGTCCTCCTCATTACAGAATGTGCTATATCTAGCAGCTAAGATGAACTGTTGTACCATCCAGGACTGAATGGGGCAGCGGTCACATCCAGTCTTGGCAAATAGTTTCAGCCTTGGATCCTGTTTCTTGTATCCTGATGCTGAGAGTTCTGTTTACTACAGTTTTCACAATAGCCTTTGAGAACGAGTACTCTGAGAACACAATAGTGTACCTCCAAAAGAGTTGCCAAGAGGAAAAAAAAAATAGACTTCCTTCTTTGGCAGTGGTAGAATATAGGTAAGGCTAAGCAGCGTTCTTAGCCAGCCAGAAGGGCACAACAATATATTTTGACTCCGATACCTCAAATAAAGTTTCCTTTGAGAAAATGAATTTTTCTTAGACAAGGGGACTCTAGAATGACTTCTCTCATTAAAGAAGGTTTCGTAGTGGGGGTAGAGGTAAGGAGGAAGGAATTGCAGTATTTAAAGAGAACGGAATCCATGGACATCGATCTCATAATTCTCAACCTGCTACAGACCATAGATAGCAATAAATGCACTTTCAGATGGAGGATGCTGAGAGTGCCTATGAAAAACATTAGGACATCTTGTTTGTAGGTGATGTATCCCAACAGCTTGTTTACTATCATTAAGAGCAATTCTAATATGAAAAATAGACTGTGGTACCACGAGTACCCATGAGATGTTTCTGGAAGTATAGGAGCAGTCTGAGAATGGCCCAGGATGTACAGGACTACTGCCCCTCCTGGGGTAGGCTGCTGCTTGGTCTAGCTCCCAGGAGTTTTTTTCTTGTACACGACAGAGGGGCTGAGGTAGGAAGGAAGGAGGATATCCGTACTACTTTTTTTCCTTCTCATTTGTGGAGAAAGAATGGCATACCTGCCACTGAGGCTGGGCCTGGAGACCAGCAGCTAGAAGCAACATGGCAGAGGTAGTGGTGCTAAAGGACTGTGAATGCTCTTCGGCTTATACTGTAAGGGAGTGTATCAGTAAAGGGCTGGAAGGATAAAATCTAAATGAGAACACTTTATTGGGAAAGGGAAACAGAAGAGACAGACATACAATAAAGGAAGAAACAGGGAGAGAAAATCGATGAGTAGAGAACTTCAGCCTCTGGATTCCCAGTCATTAAGATTTCCTTACAGCCCGAGATTTTAGCAGTATGGGTGCTGATTTTGAGTTGGCCAACAACAACGAGAGCTGTAGTCTCCTAACTCAGGCACTAGCCTGACGGTGGCTGTTGTGTACGCATGAGGCTTTGTTGTTGATTCTTTCTTTTCAGTTATAGTGTTAGTTTTGTTCATCAGCATTTACAGCAGAATTAGTCAGACTTCCACTCAACTCAAAAGACATGTTTTTTAAATTAAGCTTCAACCAAAGAACAAATGGATTTAAATTACAGGAAAAAACGTTCCATAAAAAATTAGAAAAGTTCAGTAAAGCGCCAAACTTACAAATTCTAGAGGTCTGATGAAACCCCCTGTACTATAGCCTTCTTTTTTCATCTTAGCTACCCTGCGAAGGATTTCAGTGCCGCTGCTTTAATTCCCAGTGCCTTTGAAATAAAATAGGGCTTGTGCCTGAAACACGTCTAAATCTTTCCATAATCTCACCTACTCTAGTCCGAACTTCCAATGTCTGTGTTTCAGCAATTACACCGAGGGTGCTGGAAATTGCGCCATCATCAATAGAGTATAGGTGAGCTATACATGGGTCATCCACAGGGCAGGTGTACCCTGGTAAGGCACGTTGGAAACTTTTTCACATTATACTGGCCAGATGCAGTGATTGCTCTGGGGAAGGGGAGGATGAGAGAATGAGCGTGGGCGGTGCACGGGAATTCACTCTGGTTGGCTGAAGGCTCCGCTCTAAGCAGAAATATGCTGACTTTTGTATGTATGTGATAAATGTGTTTTAAGAATAGCAGTGATTTCTTAATCCAGTTTTGCAAGTACAAACAATTACAATGCCTTGTAAAATAGCTGCTTAGATTCCATAGTCCCAATGTAACAAAGATCAAACTGCTTTGCAGCTTCCGATGATCACTTTTACTCCTGTCTGAAGGACGAGGGGAAGGAACACCAGAGTTTGAAATAAAATGTTCGTATCTTAATTTCTTTATATAAACTTCTGGAGAAAAATGCTAGAGATGGATCCTACCGTTTTATTCTTTATTCACGGATGGCAGTAAGCATTGGTGGCTTTAAACATCGTGGCTGTTCTGTGCTATAAATGCAGTACGAGGTTTCTGATGACCCAGTGTATACTGAAGTACAGAAAACCATTTTAATTCTTCAGGACGGAGCAAAACAGTTTTTTCTTAACACTTGCTATACTGGTGGTGGGATTTCCTAGATTGTGCAGTTCTTTTTAAGACACATGGGAGATGAAAATGTTTTATTGCTATATGTGTGCAGCTATATTTCAGTTTTGAAAGGGAGAGGAAAGCATGTAATGAAATTTAAGCTCTATAGGCCCAAAAGAACCCAAATCTGGATCTTCATTTAAAATAAGAACTATGCGTTACCAAGGTACTCTCTTTTTAAACCCAGTCCCTAATGAACAGTGCTGCAGTGGCATTTGAAAACACACAGAAAATAAATCAGCACAACATGATGCTGTTGGCAGGATTATTTTTTTGTGTGTGTATAAAATAATCCCAGGACTGATCTGGCATGTGCTGTCTGAATCGTCTTGCATCCCGAGGGTGAGTTACTCTTCTAACACAAGACTCAACATTGAAGGTTTTTACCCTTTTAAAGTAGGGATTACAGAATCTATGTACAAAACTACAGGGTAAAAAAAATTATGAAAGTGTATGTGGGGGGGGTTGTTTTTCTTGTTTTTTAATAACTGGGATACTATAATGTTATGAGTTTAATTGCAATTGTATCTTTCCTATAGGTAGCGTAGCCAAGATCTGTTTCAGAGCCCATGCGTGGAAAAAAACCAAGCCCTGTTTCTCTTCTTTTTCTGTTCCCTCATTTCCCTCCCATCTCCCTATTGTCAACTGGGGGAAATTGGCAGTGAGGTTATGTGTGCACGCTTGGGTGGGGGCCAGAGGAACAACCCCAAAAGCCTCCTTCCTGCAGCTGCGATAAACAAGAAAGTGAAATGTAGTGTGTGCATGTACTCAGCCAAAGAACTTGACACAACAATTTTAATTGTAGGGGTATTTTTAAAATTTTGTTTTAGCATGCTATCTAAGGTTTTTCCTTTACAGCAGGCTTCTAAAATCATGCATTAATTTTCAAAAGGATTTTGCTTTTGTAGGTAAAATACAGGACGCAATTTGGCTATATTTTTGTAGGTCATTGAGTTATTTGTAGCCCACCATCTCTCTGTTACTCATTATTTCCTCTTTTTGCAAACCCTTTTCATGATTTCTTATTGTCCGGAGGTGGAAGTTTCCAAGCTAATGCTGCCCAAGCCGAGTTTAACGAAAGAGTAAAAATGAGAAAGTTAAATGTATTTTAATTTCATCACATTTTCAGTTTTAATAGCATTGGGACTCTTAACTGCCATGTAAGTAGTTTGGAACAAAAACTAATACAAGCTTGTTGCTGTATCACATTCAGTAATAACTTCAAGTTTCCTTATGGCTACAGGCTGTGGAATTTGTCCGATCAAAAAGTGTACACTTCCACTACTTGATTAGGAGCGACTCCTCTATCTGCTGCAAAATATAGGGTTCATGGCATGTGATTAAGCAATTATATATGCCATTGCCCCCTGCTGGAAAGCATCTGAAATACTTATTTCTAGTTTAAACACACACAGGGACAATCATCTTTTTTTTCTTTGCCTTAGTTGTTCAGGAATTATCATGGTACACACGTTCCTCCCTCCAAATTGATGAACAACTTCAGTTCTCAGCGTTGAAACTGAACTTAGTAATGAAATTAATAAATTTAATAGCAGTGTCTTAAAGTGTGTCGTGGCATTAAGACAGAGGAAGCTTAAATTTAAAACTAAAAGAGAAGCTGTCTGAGATTTGTTTCACGTATCCAGAGTATTGATCCGCTAAAAAGCATTTATTGGTTCGTTTTGGTATATAAGCAGCAGACCGTATAAGTTCGAATTCAAAACCTAGGTGTAGAGGTGTAAAACTCAAGTGAACTGAGATTAGTTAGTAGCCATCTCAAAGTCAGTAAGACCGGTCTCCTGAGCGTTTGCATCAGGCAGAAACGGTACCGTGTTTGTGTGGCGTTGGTGGAGCTGGGTGTGGCAGCAGCTGTCGAACTGCTGCAGCGCCTTCGCTTTTGGTGATTAACGTAAAAGCAAGGAACGTCTGACACGTGAACCTTGTGTTTAACAGCGGCTCAGCCAACAGCGTAATGACTGAAACAGTCACCGAATGACAAATCAGTAATTCAGTACACAAGCAGTAATACTTTCAGGATCTCTGCGCATTGCTAAGATAGCAAAAAAACTTAAGTAAATTAGTGTATCCTATTAATTTTCCTTCTTTTTTGCTTTTGTTTGGAGATTATTGTAAGACATGCAGAATCGTTATAGAAATTTTCACCGTGAGATTTTTTTCCTTACAGAAATATGTGTTAATTATATTAATATATCAGGAAGCCAACGGCCAAAGAACAGCCACGGAGTAGTTCTAGTGAGACGCGGCACATCCATTCTCACCAAATCTGCTGAAGAGAGAAGACAGGCTTTCTGTGTCGAAGTGAGGGTTTGGCATACGTTTTCTGTACACTGTTACAAAAGATTATGTGCTTGGAGTAAGAAATAATGCAGGTCACTGAGTGCAATCGCAAATGAAACGTATATATTGTGTGCATTGTGAAGCAAGAGGCTGATGTGAACTGTCTTTTCTCTTGGTAAATGAGAAGCAAGTCTGGAGTAAAATGCATGGAACTAGTGAACAGAGATACGTACGTCTGAGAAAATATTTCATTGTTCAGAGAGCACCTCATGCTGATTTTTATTTTTTTTTAGATTTACTCTGCTTTTTGGGAAAATGCCCTTCCTCCCCCAGAAGCATGACAGATTTGCTAAGACTTGGGGCCCAGTGCTGTTCTGGGTGCAATAGGGATACCCGTCTGGGTTTCTCTCACCGCAGTTGGCACGGTGGCACCGGCAGTGCCTGAGGGCTCTCATGGAACAGCTCTTCAGCCTTTTTCTTGGAAGGGTCCTATAGCTGCTTGATCTCTGTTGACCAACGTGTGGTCCCGTGTGGTTTGTCTTTCACAATGGAACAGGTCTGTTAGTGTTCTGGTATGCTGTTCCTTTCATTGCCACTTTTCCTGTAAGGCAGCATAATTGGTCATAGCTGGCAGTTACCTGCTTTTCAGGATTTTTTTTGGTAAAGTAACTCTTTCAGAACATAGCTGATGCTTTGGACAGAAAGGAGGCTTCTGACTTAAAGCAGCGTGTTTCTACCCCTCTTTAGCCCTGAGATTTTTATTGCTGGCTTGAAACCTATGGAACACAGTATTTGCATTTGAGAAACAAGTATTTCCTCCATTAAGAATATACCTTCTGAAATACCAATATGCACACTGACCCACGCTTCCACTTGTTTGAAGTGGAAGTGATCGTCGTGCTGGGTAGCAATCAATTTTGCAACTTTATGCCCTTTTCTGGCTTGAATCCTCCTTATAGCACACACCTGATTTTTACCCTTCATTGATATTAAAGTAAGTGGAATTGGCTTGTAAAAGCATCGGATTCCTTTTGGCATGGGTTTCGCGAATGGAGTACCCTTACCGTAGCAGCGGTTTGGGTGCCAACAGTTCACATAGAAAACCAGTCTCCTCAAAGCCCAGTCTGTTCCAAGAAAGTGACCAGCTCCTACAAAAATGACTTAAATTAGTTTAATTATTGTAAAACAACTTTCAGCACTGTTGCAGCAAGATCAGCTAAATAAGCAGAAAATCACTTAGCCTTGTTTGTGTGTGTCAGAAGCTAAGTAACGGGGGGATTTGGTCCGTGGTGCTGTTACATCGCTTTCGATGCTGATTCAAAAGGGCATGTTGCTGAAAACCACAGCTGGCGCTAAGATGCTTTTCTAGATTAGATGATGGATTGTATTTTAGAACAGTATTGTGCAAATTGGGCACAAAAGTTAGTCCTGACTTCATCATTATTTCATCGCCTATTTCAGACTTATTGAACTTGATGCAAAGGAAATGGCAGACTTCAAAAATCCTTTTTAAAGTTGCTTTCAAATTTCATGACTGTAACCTAGAATGTGCAAGTTCTTATTTCATGAGAACGAACAGGATTTCTGGAACACAGTATAATATTTGACAAAGATTGATTGATTTAAATGAATGTTGTTTATTTCTTGTCTGTGTCAGTTTTATCCCCCTATGTTTAATCGCTAGGGATCTTTTCAGAGTCCTTTTCTAAGAACGAGGCTAACTGGAAATGTAGCTTTCAGATTTTTCCAGTTCTTGAAGACTACTTTTTGAATGTATCATAGCCCAAAGGAAATGTTTGGTCTGTCATTGCCTGATGATGAAATTTAGTTGGTTAAGGTCTTGTGATGTCTTGTTAAAGTATACACAGATTGTAATTGCTTCCTGTCAGTGGTCAAGGAAGTGATTTAAATATTAGAAAGCAGGGACAGAATGGAAAGTGAGATGTGATGGTCTGTTTTACTCAGAGGGTGCCGTAGTTTGGAGAGCAGCAGTGCCAACCTGAGCGGTGAGGCAGAAGCGTAGCGGAAAGGCCAGATACAATATAAACTGCCAGCAGTTGGATGCTAACTCCAGTACTCAATGACAGGCCAGAGAAACAGCAGAAGTCTCCAGAAACACATCTAAATTTTCCTGATTCTACTATTTCTAACACAAACTGACTTATTCAGTGCAGACTGAAACTAATACCCAGGTAGATTTACTCGGTTTTCAGAAGCCTTTCTTGTGAGGGAAGGAACATCGGCATGCGTCTTTCATGGGTAACTTGCACAGTTACCATCCTGTTTCAGAAGAAATCGCGGCAATCCTTCCAAATTAACTTTAGTGTGGGCTGGCTTAATGTAAGGATGCAAACTCGTCACTTAGAGGCCACCAGAACTGTCCTGCTGGGTCAAACCAGTGGTCAATATAATTCAATATTCCATCTCCAGCTAATGGCAATAGGAGAGGGTATTAAGAAAAAGATATTTTACATATTTAATTTTGATAATCACAGTACTTTGGTGTAGTACCCAAAATACAGACCATTGATGAATGAGAATTTCCTGAGACTATTTATTCTATTCTATTTATTCTTTGAACTGTCATAGAACAGACAAAATTCTGGTTTGAGGGGGCCAAAATCATAGAAAAAAAGGACTAATTAATCACTAGAATTACCCAGAATATTTGCTCCCACAATTAGATTTTACCTCCAAATCAGAATTTCCTGTGCCATGTGCTGTACTAGCTTGCAGAAGCGAGCTGCTAACTGAGCGGGGAGCAGCTGCTGAGCTGTTGAAATAAGTTTCCTGCTCCTGCTGTAAGGAAGCAGGCGCTCGAATGGTATCAGTGAACTTTGCGTGGCTCCTACGGTGCGCTGAATAAAGCTCTCACGCTACTTCTGAGTAATCGAACATCCCCATTTTGCCTGTTTCATGGCATTTTAAGAGAAAGTGTTAGTGAAGGTTCACCATCTTCCAACCGGAAAGAAAATGGAAATGCATTTTTCTGAGTTGCTGAGTCACTCTGACACTCTGAGCCAAAAGCTGATGCAATTCTTCTTTTATCACCGGAAGATCTCTTTGGTAATCACAGACACACCTCTTATTTCAATAGCTTCTGCAAAGGGCTGTTGATTCCTCAGACCTAACCCAGCATGTACAAATCACATTTTTGTTTTCTAGCCCTGATCTCTAAGAATAAAGGTTTAAAACTTGAGAGTCTGCAAGGGGCAGGTATCTAAGGAGACTGCAGTCTTTTGCCACGGAATTGCAAGGTGGTTTATGCACAAAAATCCAGAGGAAAAGCACTTGGAAAGTACAAAACGCTCGTTAGAAGTCTTCATTTCATGCTGTTTGCTACAATAATATTTTTTTTAATTGTAGCAGAAATTTTTTGAGCTTTGACTGAATGTAAATACTAGCACTATAAAATAACAAATTCTCCTTTTTCAGTCACTTCTATAGTGCTGTTCATAATACCAGCCTGTATCATTATAACTAAGCAATTTCTGTATGTAACTGTTAGTAATGGTTTGTTACCGATGGAACGAGGACCAGCAGTGCCGTTTGATTTACTTTCTGTAATCAGCTTCAGGAGAGATTATACTGTCCCAAGAATGTTAAGCTTGACCTAGTAAAAATTAAGTTACGATTCTTACCAACATCTGCATCAAAGCGGTAAGCCCAACATTAGCAAACCATTGAGGTGGCATTTTAGTTGGCTATAACGTGAAGTATAGATGAAAAGTTACAGGTGTTTTCAAGAGAGTTGAGAGAAATGAGAGATCAATGTATTGCTTGCTTTGCTCTTAGAAGATCTCCAGTTTAAAACATAACTGATATTCTTTCTTCCACACCCTTCTGCCATAATTATGTAAAGAATCTGGATTATGCTTCCGACTTGATTTAACTGTTTTATAATAAGTCACAAGCATACCTTGCCTACTTGATGATATTCCTTTAAGGTTGTGCCAGTCTTTCCATTATTAAATCATGTTTAGTGTTATATGCTGGTTGCTTAAAAAAAAAAAATTCATTTCAAGCTTGAACTTGCTATGCATTCTCAGCTAGCCATATGTGTGAGGGAGCACAAAACCCCATCAGTACTATTTAGCAACTTAACATGTTATTTTTCAATTTAATGGAAATTTTGGCTTTTCTTGAAAAAATGTGAAAAAAACCATTTATCATAATGAAGGCTTGAGTTTGTTAGTAGGGAGAATAAGCATGAAACAATTAACATCTGCATTTTATGTATATGGTCTGTGTGCTGCCCCTATATATTCCTCCCTCCTCACCCCCCATCATAAATCTGACCCATTTGTAGAAAATTTGACTTTTGGTTTGAGGAGGAGGCAAGCGACTAAACAGGAAGACCTGTGTGCGGGGAGTAGGAAGGACCGTAGGTGTTAAGCACAGCGGTTCAGCTACACGGATAGGTACAGGAGTCCTAGTTACCAACTCTGTACGAGTCTGGCTTGTTAGTTTTTGTGAAGTTCAGAATTAGATGAGACCTGAAAACAATGGCAAGTCTTTTTCTAACCTTTTTAGTTACGGATTTCCCCCTCACACCATCCATTCCCCATCCCCCCATATCCCAGAGAAACACCGAGACTTTGCAGCTGAATATGGCCAACCAGTCCAAAGGAATTTTTAGTATGGAGCGCTATGTTTTGTAGAACAGGGTAGAGATTTTTAATAACTGAATTAGTGTTTTGGGAACATTCAAAGTGAAACAGGAGGTCCCTCGTGGGTCACTACGTAGAGTTCATACTTACTCCCCTCCGTCTGAATTTTATGCATGACCTACTGAAGACCAGAAATAAAGGTGGATTTGAAATACCTACACCACAACAAAGTGAGCTAAAACGTGTCTGAAAGAGTTACTGCAATGACAGTGAGGTCTGGCTCTTCCTGGCTTTGGTCTGAAGAACAAGTGTCCAAGTAACTTTATCCAGCAGCTGTTTCTCAGTACACTTTGCTGACTCCAGTAACAAACATTTTTATGCCTTCAGCCTAAAAAGTGACCTGGTCTGTAGTTTTTCTTGGACATAATTTTACTCCCCTTTTTTTAGAACACAGTTAAATTCAGTCTTTTCATTCATTCAGTTTTTATTACCTGCTGTTTGTTAAGAGAACTCAGGCCACTTAAGATAAGCTCCCATATTTATTTCTTTTTGTGGGGGTCATTTCTGGTTTTGGTTTGTTTTTTTAAACCTATTTTAGGCTTTCACTGTAGTCAGAGGAGTTAGGCTAATAACGCATCCCAATAGCTCTTCTGAAGGCACGTTTACTGTATCTGTAAGCCTGATGTGAGCACCCCTCACATCCAAGCTCCCAACTACAAATGCATCCTGCACTGATGCCTAATGCTATGTGGAATTGCCAAGTGGTCTCTTATCCAAACACTTACGAGGCTGGGGAGTGCTTAATCTCTGAGATCAGGGAGACTTATTCTGATGTGGCTGTAGACTCTAGACAGTTAAATTTGCAGAAATCCACTGAAGGCAGTTTGCTTTTCAGAAGTTGCTGAGGGCATAATTTGGCTTTTTGCAGTTTGAGGGTGGGCTGTTTAACCTGAACAAGTTCCAGCTTGTTCAATTATAACTTAACAATATATTTTCCCCATACTTGCTGTGTTCCTCCCAAGAGATGCTTGCATCTCCTTGATGCATGAAAGGATGCCTGTATTTAATGTACATATTAAATAAGTCTGTAAATTCTCACATAATTTTACATTTAAAAGTACTATTTGAGGTGTGTGTGTATATAATTTTGGTAGATGCCTGTATAGAAATAAAACAGTCTTTGCTCTTCCCTTTTGTACCTCCTCAAGACATGTAATCTACAAAGCAGGAGAATTGCATGATAAAGTGTGCCAGAGTGGAATGCATAATTATTCCAGAGGAGGGTAAGTCAGTTCAGAACTTGTACTAACATTCTTAAGGGCAGCAGGAGTCTTCTTGCCATGCAATTACATCAGCTCCCCATGGCCCAGAGTCAATCCACATGCTTTTCCTTTCTAGTAAAAAAAGGTGTGAAAAATGCTAATGTCTTCAAAAATGTACTGCAGAACAAAGCTGAGTAAACGAATGTTACAGTGTGGTGTTCACCTGTAAGTGAACCTGAGTTTAGGAGGAGAAGAGACTGAGACATTGTACTCTTAAAACAACTGTTTCACTTTTTTAATAGATTAAGTCATGACTTGCAAACAGACAAAAAACATCTAAATAAGAAAAAGAACGCTTCCTTGATCCCAGTTCAGAGACATTCCCATAACAGGTGGGGCAGAGGCCTTTAAATTACAGGTCTCCATATACCCGGATTTGTTACAATTTCATCGAGCAATGGGAAAAGACATTTTTTACAGTAAATAGGGTGTTGCTAGCCGCATCCACTGCTTTCTCAAGATTGTTAGGAGGTGAATGTTTGGTTGGAATTGTGTAGTAGTAACAACATCAGAGCTGGAATCTGTTCTGTACGGAAACACTACCCAGTTTCCCAGGGCTCGAGACAAGCATACAGCACTTGCTGCTCACTAACGTACTTAAATGGTCACCACGACCACCAAGAGCTAACCAACGCAGCTCAGCGTGGTTCTGGTTGACTGTCATTTCTATGCAGTAATCAGGCCTGGGTCAGCTACTGGCTGGGGAGTGACTCATTTCCATTTCCCCACGAGGAGCAGGGAGGAAAGGAGCATTTCCTTCTTCTTAAGCTAGAATGTCTGGCACTTACAGCTATTTGGTGGATCTGTTGTGCGAGACAAACCATACACACTGCAAGCTGTTACGGCACCTTGGCAGCAGGACGTGTTTGCTCACGAAGTTCTAGTGGCAGTCTCCTCAGTAGCAGCCCATCCTTCTTACTGCGCGCGGCCAGCGGAGCACGCGATCTCAGGCTGTGCCTGACTAGAGAAAAAAGGTGTGTGGGGAAGACATGCCTAAAGACACATCCGTGCTCATGACACTACTGTTAATGCGGGGTGCAAAAAAAAAAGAAAAATGTGCAAAAAGAGACTGCAGGGGTTTGGCTTGAGCCAGCCAAAACTATGAAGTACTCAGTGATGAGAGATACAGTTGGGATCCTAATCTGCTGCTTAAAGGGCCCATCTGGAAGATTTACATAATCATCAGTTGGAGAGATCTGTGCAGTAGATCTCCAATTAGAGCACGCTTGGCAAAGGAGGTGTTAGCTTATGGCGTTCTGCACTTTGTGAAAGGATGTTTTGCCCCCTCTTCTTTCTTTGTGTGTTAAAACTCCTCCTAACTTTTGGGGAAGAGGCATATTATGTCAAGCTGTGAGATGCTGATGTTCTATTACAGTGGGTGGAATTTAAATAAATATATTCTTTTCTCACATTGAGATCTTCTGATTATCTGAAAGTTTTTTGCCCAGTCACCCCAGTTCCCACAAACAGTATTTCTGGAGACCTAAATAGCAGATTTTTACATGAAATACCCAAGGGATAGGGGAAAAGAAGCATCCGCTTATCCTGGTTTTGCTTTACAGGAGAACCACTGAAAAATCTAACATCCATGGACCATGTTAATTCTTTAGGGTATCTTCACTGTTCTGCATCACAGTAAAATCAAAACTGCTCTTGAGGTTTGCTACAGCCTCAGAGAGGCACACAGCCTGCTAGTGACACACAGCTCTTGTTGATTTAGTTTCATGCATCTAAAATTCTGTCTGGCATTTCTTCAGTACTGCAGTAATTCTGTAACTGATGGAGCAGATCAAGCTATATAATACTAAGCCCCTGTAATAGATCATCTCTCAAAGGTGGTTACACTCAAACACTTCTAACAGACTTTTGAGAAGCAGCTCTCTAATTAAAAGATCATTACATACCAGCCCATAGGCACTACTTTCTTTTCTGTTTCTCATCTGGATAGACAAAAGTTCTTCTGCATTGCCTGTCTAGGTGCTTTTAAAAAAAAAAAAAAAGCCCAATATAATCTGTTACCAAAATTCCATTCTTCATTAAGAAAGCAAGAGAAGAATGTGAACAGCCAACTTCCAGTTATTACTACTTACTCAAGCTATCTTCATGGTGTCAGGGTGCAAGGCAGCAAGCAAGTATGGGATCAGTGCAAGGTGATAGTAACAATCCAAAATCTTGCCTTTAAACAAAAATTCAGCTACTCCTCAGAGCTTATAAATCCTTAAAGTAGAATTTGGCAGATGGGGATTGGTCAGAAAAACAGGCACATGTGAAATGGTTAGGAGGAGAGACAAACGCTAACAAAAACCATGTGCAAAGAATTAAGCTCCCAATTAATCCATTCTCCGTCTTGTCAGGTTAGCTTGTGTTTTACCCTGTTCCTGTTACCATCCATCACTTCTCTAGAACAAAGATTTAGCCATAAAGCCAGGTACCTTCTCCTCCATAATATATATTCTCTGCTGGGAAATTCAATGTCAGTTAATGTGAAGTGGAGCAGTTGTTAAACACCACATCCACCCTTGGAAGTTCTGAGCAATGCCACTGCTCAGAGAAGTCAAAACTCCAGTCCCAGTAAAAAACATACAAAATTTGTGCATTTTTTTTTTTATAAAAAAAAAAAAAAGAATTGACCCTCTTTCTAATTCTTTGTAACATAACCTGTGGGACACGTACCTCTTTTACTCCTGGGCTCTCTTAAAGGGAAACAGGGGGATAGTCTTTCTGTTGTTCTTCTTGGCTTAGCTTAAATTTAAAGAATGCACTTGATACTCTAGACATCATTTGAACTCCTTCTCTTTTTAAAAAGGTCAAATCCTAGTTGAATTTTTTCTTGAATTAATTCTTGAGCTTCAAGGATCTGACTACAAATGAGCAAATCAATGCTTCATGAAACTTAAATATGTGGAATATTCTTCCTTAGAAAATGAGAAAGAATTGAGGAAAACAGGAATTTGCAAATTTGGCTGCTTATTAACATGACTGAATACGCATTTGGAAACCTAATTACTGATTTTAGGTACCTATTTTGAAAGTTCTGATATAAGACTTTAAAAACATTTTAAAAAAAAAAGAAACAAATTTGCTTGTTTAGAAATGTGTGTGTCTAGTAAAAAGCATTTCCACGGAGGAGACACGTATTGTGATTCAGAACTGAAATTCATTTGTGCTGGCATATGTGACAGTTCAGATCATCTTTCTTAAATTACTCTGAGTCAATAATCACTTCTAGTTATTTTGGGTATGGGAAAATAAACTCTACCAGTGATCAGAAACTTGCAAATGCTTCTTTCCTTGCCGCACTGTCTTGGTAGACAGCTTTGTTTTGCCAGAGGAAGAAGAGAGGCAGAGTTGGCTCTTGCTCCGTGCCGGAATGGTTACGAAGGGTAAGGTAGCCGAGTGTCCAGACCTAAGGGCGAACTCCGTCCCGACCGCTGGCTACTAGTGCCATTTTACATCACCGTTGTGTGTCCTGCCTCGCCTCCAGCTGCCCTTGGGGTACAGCCCAGGTCTCCCACAGCTCCTGTCCCACACCGGCCCACCCTGCGTGGCTGTCTCGGTCACCAAGGCATCATGGTAAGAGCTCTAAAAAGGCACTGGGTGGCTGTGTTGGACTTCTTCAGCCACCTGCATCCTACCCAACCTCGCTGGAAGCTGCTGTTGATGGGAATCTTGCTAGGAAATTTATTTGTAGTACTCAACCAAATACTGCCAACACCCATGTCAATGCGCAGATGATACGCACCGGCTTTTTCAATTTTGTAAACAGGAGCTTTATTGTATGCGAGCTGTTCATTGAGACAACTCTGGCTCAGAGAAGCAACTTTGTTCTTGCGGAGTAGGAAGTCTACAAAGCACACACAGTATTTACAAAGTACTTTAGTACTAGTTTGACTAATTTTTACTGGAGAGTTAGTGGTTGTTTCAAAGGTAGATTAGTCACTTTGCCCATAATTACAATCTCTTGAAATCTGCTTCAGCAGATTGGGCTTCAGGCCTAAGGGTCAGAAAATGGCTCCATCTCAATCTTAGACTTGATGAGTAGCTCTGCAGATTCCATATTATCCTGATTTATAAGTGAAAGATGAAAAAAAGGGGGAGAAAAAAATGGAAACCTGTGACATCATAAGCTGCATCTTCACAGAAGAGGTGCAAATGAAGTGTAGCCCGTAAGTTCCTAGGCTAATGTTCATAAAGATGACCAACCACAGACACTCAGATTATGTCTGTGCTACCATTTGTGGAAGCCTGGACAGCATTATCTCGGATAACCGGGCATTTAGAGCTTGCGCGTGAATTCAAAGCACGACCTATTCAATGAAATAAGACAAAACGGACAGTAGGTGTTTCAATAGACTTTTTAGAAGAACTCATTTTTCTGATTAGTGTTTCGGAGATGTGTTATAGATTGCTTAAAAACGTCCTAACCGTGAAACACTGCATAAGGAACAGAAGCGTGCATCAGCTTGCATGTGACACGCTTTAGCACGCTCGGAGGTATAAAGAAGTTCTGGCGTTGTGGAGAGGCAGTGTGTTATGTACATTGTGTGGGAGGATACACCATGCAGATTCGATTGCATCATCTTGCTCTCTTTTTTCTTTTCTTTCTTTCTTTCTTTTTTTTTTTTGTTCCAGATGGTAAAACAAAGACTGTAGTGAAACCCGTTTTCTCCCAGGAAGAGGTGGGAGGGAATTTTATATGAGCGAGAAACTTTGCCTCAAGTCGAAATCTGGGGCCTGGCCTAATGAACTACCTGTAATTCACATTGTACTAAATATTGCTGAAACTAGGCATGTACTAATCATGAACCGTGCCAAACTATGCATAATTGCTATGCTTTCTCTGTAGCAGTAATTAATTTGCGTTAGCAACTTTGATTAATCTTTCTAATCTAGAAGTGCAGTGCTTCTCAGACATGAAAGGCTCTGGAACTGCTCACGGTTGGTACTGCAGCCCAGTGAAGGGTGTTTCAGTCGGGTGGGGCCAGGAGGGGGACAAAACTTTAAAAAAATCCAAGTACAGATGATATTTATGAACTAATAAATAATATTAACTGTTAAAGCATTCTGTTCTGCCCCAGAATTCATCGTCTAAACTACAGGCTTCTGTACCTGGTACATTCCTCCTGACAGAAAGGAGAATTGTCAGTAATTCAGTAAAGGGGCTTCTCCGAGGGCTGTTCCACAAAGGTGAGGGTTATACGCCGAGCAGGGACTGAGATTCCATCCTACGGAGGGCAACGCTAGGTACTGAACGGCTGTAAGGCTGCAGTGCAGACTTACCCGTCAACTCATTTGAGTCCTGACCTGGAGGAAAGCGTTGTGCTAGGCACGATAGTTCAGCTCCGACACCGCGTCAGGCCTTGCTGCAGTCCCAAACGGGTGTCAGCTCTGTGAGTGGTTTGGACACGTCTGCTTTTCAGGAAATATATATGCTAAGATCGTCAACTTAAGGCTATGTTGACAAACAGAGCTATCAGATGCTAATGTACAAACTAAATTCTGACATCACTGGGGATTAAAGTTCCCATACTTCACTGCCGACCTCCTGGCCTGAGCCGGGCTCTTCGCCCGAAGGAATCCAAACAGCCGAAAGGACTTGGGTCATCAGGCGGTGACTGTAGTTTACCTAGACTTTGTGAACCAGCAGATCTACAAGAAGTTCTGAGGCAAACAGATGTGTCTCTGCAGACCCGTTACAAATCCCACAGGGTCTTTAAGTTAACGCTGTGTTGCTCGTTGTCTCCCTCAGACACGCCAATATTACGGTTATTTTTTCTTGTTTCCCCTGTTAGCGCTGTTTCCTGGCAAGGAACGAACGCCGCTGCACGATAGGCAGAATGACGTAATGATCGTTTGGAAATGGATAGTCTAAGGACTACTGATGAACGTCAGTTTGCTTTAGATGATTAAAAAAATGCTGCTATTAACTCAAAGTTTTCACAAGTTAGAGGAGTACTTTTCAAATACGCAACTTCTTAGAAAATGTAAATGTGATTCTTAGAATTTGCAATTTTCTATGATGCTGGTTCAAAAAGGGAATTATTTGTGACAGTTTATTTTCTTACAGCTGTGGTCTGTGCCCAAATATTTTATAATGATAAAGCCACCCTTTTGATATCAGCCAAAACAGACGATATACATCGATGTTGAAACAAGCTTTGTAGAAGACATTTTGTTAAATCAGGCATGGGACTTTACATTTATTAGAAGGTGTTCACAAAAATAAGGGTAACATCATGCATATTCTTTGCAACTAAACCCAGTCATGGTTACAGTTTGGAAGTCAATGTAAACAGACATATGGAGATACAGTAGTACTTACACACTCTATTTATGACGTTAAGTTAGTGTAACTCTCAGCAATACATCAGAAGCCTACAACCAGCTGATGGAAAGATTGTGTAAGGAGGAAGAAGCTGCTTCAATTCCTCACTTTATTTATGTGGCTTGACAAGAGTGTCAGTGTGAACTGCCTCCTCAAGTTGGGAGGCCAGAACAAGTCAAGACTACACGTCTGCAGTACAAAACATTTACACACAAAATACACATGCATTGCAATGCATTGGAAATGGGTAAAGCAAGGAGAAACCCATGACTCAATGCTTTATTAACACAATTCTACAAAGGAATCTCAAATAGGGTTATATAGTTCAGTCACAGTAAGGCCACAATATTACAATGGATAAGGACCTCGGACTTCGGCATTCTGCGTCAGTAATAGAACCCTTCCTTCCTTCTAGATGTTTATACATGACCCTGAATAGTGTCTCATCAAAGTCCTCCTTTTTTTTTTTTGTTTTTGTTTTTGTTTTTGTAGGTTTAACATATTGCTTAATACAACAGTTAGCACAGTAGAGAAGGGTACTGTCACAGGGAAAACAAAACCTAGGTAACATTCACGTAGTTTTTAGACTATACGCTGGGTGCATTTAGATGAAGCTGGCTAATCAGAAAAAAGACTCGCAAAGGATTTCCTCAAGTTTCGAATAGTTTCAGCTTTTGCTTCATCTTCGTTCACAGATGATCGGAAGAAGGATGATTCTGTGAAACTGAAGGCATTTGTCAAAGACTGCGACTTGCTGCAAGACAAAAATGCAACATGTTTTGTTCGGTCGTATTGTCTACCAGCTCCCATCCACATATAACTTGTACAAATTAAGAGAAAAGGAAAAATGTCCGTGAGATGTAGACAGTTTGCGTGTGAGCGAGACGGACATTCGGCACTAATTGTGTTTGTTAAGGCTGCAAACAGTTACACACAAAGAAAAATCAGGTATATCGGCAGGAGCGTGAAGAATGAATCCTGAAGTTGTAATGTGCTCTCTCTCTACGTATCTATAGTACATTTGATCCTTAACAGAGGCCTAATGACACTTCGCATCTTAAAAATAAATCCCCAAATCAGACATTATTTTTCTTGTCTATAAGCAGGCGTCTAGCGATGCTATTCTGTTTTTAGTGCTATCGTGTAACTACGGTGTGCGAGTCTCTGTAAACGAGTAAATAACATACGAGAAGGAAAATGTCTGAAGTTTAAAACTTTAACTCATCACATGTCAGGTATTTTAAAACAGGCTTGAATTTCAATAGAAAACATTAATGAGTTATAACCTTTTTACGAAGATATCCGTGCATTAGGAAAATTAATTAACTGATTTCAGTTTTATCTTGGTACGGTAACAGGATTTCAGTTTTGGCTACAGTAAAACTGAAACACTTCTCTTATTCAGGTTGTCTTCACGGTCTGCAACTGCTCTACCTCTAAACTAATAATGTACAGCAAACAGTGCTACAGGCGTTTTAGGTTTTTCATAAATTATAGTTGTGTTAATGAGAATAGACTGATAAATGTTTGTTTGTACTCACTGAAAGAGGGAGGGTGGGAAGCAGCACTTGACTTGATTAGTAACACAATAAGTAGCCTAATTAAATATTTATTCACAGATTAATAACATGTACATACAGGTTAGGCAACAGCATGTGGGTGAATACAAAGCGTACACATGCAAATAGAGTCAGTCCTACAGGCAGGAGGTCTGAGTCGTGGTGGGGATCTAAAACTGCTTCGTGGAAGTTCAAAAAACTGCTCTTGGGGCTTGCGTCTTAAAAACTTTAATTTCTCCTTTTTAGTTTTATTTTAAGTAGAGACTATTCTCTTCCATTTAAAGAAGAGAAAGACGAATCTACATTTGAACAAGGAACATACGTTTCTCCTAAAGGAAAAGGAGAAAGCTGGGAAACCGCATGTGGTACATCTGTCCCTGCCGTAGTATCTTAAATGTCAAGTTCACAAGTTAAGTTTCAAACTATAAGCCACTTTCCACCTTGCTGAAGAAAATCGACCTCCCTATTCTCTACACATACTTAAATAAGGGTTGAACTGAGTTTTGTGATTGTAAGTCAGAATAAAGAAACGCACGGAAAAGGCTGTCATCTCTTCATACTGTCACCTAACGCATCTGTTCCCCTGGGTCGTGCTCAGGTCAGGGCTCAGAACTGGTTCACACTGGTATGAGCACAGGAGCGGGTGGAAAAATACGAAGGGATGTGTGTTCCTTGGATAAAACAAAGACTACAGGCCAGTCTTCGTGCTTACCAAAGTAAGTAGAACATGCCTGTGACTCTACCGCAATAGCGTGTGTCGGGATTGCAAGCTTCAAACCAGCAAGTCACGGCTAACACCTTCCCCGTGTTTTCTGCTCGCTGGCTCTGGCTGTGAGGGGATACACCTCCAGGTCCTGGCCGCACCACTGCTCTCTGCTGCAGCCCGCGGCGGGCGGGATGTGCCAACAGCCGCGAGCTGCGCGTGGAGGAAGCCTCCAGTCACGAGACGACTAGGGACGGGTTTCTGCGCGAGTGCGGCTGGGCTCTCTGGAGGGGCCCGTGCGAACTGCTTGTGCCGTACGGGCAGCAGCAGCGCGGAACACGAGCAGAGCGTGGCCGTCCAGAAACGCCGTTTGGCAGCCACTGCCTAGCACGTTCCTTCGGGTCGTTTCTGAGATAGGCCTTTCGACAGCGGACTCTGCTGTCTGAGTGGCTGCGAGGTTAAGAGCTCCAATAGATAAGGCTTCCTCTTTTCTGTGCAGCACACCCGGACCGCGAGTCAGTGACATAAAAAGGAGAAAACAAATTCGAGAAAGATGATGAGGTTTCAGACCTAGCTGGGGCAGGGACTGCACAACCAACAGGTTTTATATAGTGCTTAGGGTTTAACTAAGGATACGGTCTTACCGATCATAAACGCACAGTGAGCTTTTTGAAATGTTTTAACCTCATTTTAGACTTGGGAACATAGACATATTTTTTCCTGAGTATTAGGCCAACACCCAAATTACAGTCAGGACAACAAAATCCGTGTTATGAGGAGAGAAGAAAATGGATAAAGCAAATCTTACTTAAGTTGTGGATGAGACTGAGGCTTCTGTTGTGGAGCGGGCTGCGGAGCTGGCTGCGGAGCTGGCTGTGGAGCTGGCTGCGGCTGCGGCTGCGGCTCCGCTTCCTTTGATAACCTGGTGCTGGAAGGACCTTGAGCCTGGGGACGCGGCTGCTGCGTTGTAGGTCCAGGCGGACGCTGTGGCTGGGAAGTCGAGGGCTTTGCTGACTGCCCAGGGGGGTACATGCGCTGGGGCTGCAATGGCTCCTGGCTTTGTGATTGCATTCCTTGGGGTTGCACTGGGCCCCCTAGGTTCAGTACAAGAAAAACTTCATGATGTTATAGGATCAAAGAATTCTTACTAGATTTCATATCCAACACTTTAAAATAATCCGTGAATGTGATTAATTCTACTTTTGAGGCAAAATTCTATTAATATGGACTGCAGTCTCATGTAGCCAATACTACTAATCACAGCTGGCACACAACTAACTGGCTTGGAGCCCCTATGGTTCATCCTTAAAACTGCTACGCGGTACCAAATTCACCCCAGCAGTAGCGGTACTGACTGCCACTCGCTGGAGTCACACCCAGTACAGTTTTGGCCCAGCTCAAGGCGAGGCTGCGAGGTAACTGAACGCACCAGCAGTACCTGGTTCAGCAGCCACTGCTTTCTGTGCAGCTACTGCAGGGTTGCTCCTCCAAAGTTTTAAAATTATCTCTGTAATATTCCTCTTAGATTCACTCGCATAGCAGTAAAACAACCTTATACTGTAATTTTCCGGCTAATTTAAAGTCTTGATAAGTCATTTAACTCCTTAGTGAAATACGCCAAGAACATTACAAGAAACACAAGCAAGTCATTACTAATTCTTTACCAAGGAGATATTTCCACTGAGAAGGAAGTACACTGGCAAAATACTGTATCAAGTGTGAAACTACAATGTGAGCAGAGACTTAGGTTGTGAAATCCATGGCTGAAAGACGCTACATCATCATACGGAGGTATTTTTTTTCTGCTTTCTGACTGGAATAGTGCTGTGTCAGATATCAGGGGGCACGCTGCTTTTATCTCGTATCAGATGTCTGAATGTGGTTTCCTGGGCTGATAGCTGTTAAAACTGAATCTTTATTCTTGCACGTGACAAGGCACACAGGCCATCTGCGTTAAGGGGAAGAAAGGACAGGATGAAATTCTGAGCCATTTGTTCGTCTAACGTTTCAGTCCGGGTAAGAGCTCTGCCGAGCAGTAAATATTAGAGAAGACAACTGATCTAGATGTTCTGAACATTTGGGAATTTTCAGTCTTACACAGATATTCAGTCCAAGTAAGAGACTTAATCTGTATGGAGCTCTAAAAGAAAACCTTCGTATCTGGAAGTACTGCTGCAATACATGGTTATTTTTCTCAAACTGCTGTTACAGTTAGCTTTCCACTTACTGTATGGGTTTCAGTGTGTCTGAGAACAGCATGTACTAATGCTTCAGTAAGTTTTAATATGGTTCTATCGGTGTGTTGTGGTGCAGAAAGATAAATAGCACGTACTGTATGTTAAGGAATGTGCCTTCATTGTTTATTAATTTGAACCTCTTTCGCAGGAAATATTTGAAGGTGATAACATGGTCTTGCAACATCTTAATAAGGACCGTTTTCTTATTAGTCTCCTTTCACTCAATATTGAAAAACAGAGAGGTTTCTTTCCCCCACTTGTACATACAGGCTTGAATGCCAGAAACTTTACACTGAAGACAGATATAACTTTCTTTTATTGCACATTAAGCTGTACAAGATATTTCACATAAAAGATATACTGCTGTCACACTTCCAGCATTTGCTCACTTTCTTGCAGCTGGGTTGTACAAAAGGCAACAATCATGAAAGAAACTTTTACCAAAAATAACTCAAAACTGAACATTAAGCCTACACTGTAAAACATCTGTTCCCTGTTACCCACAATATTGCACCTAAGCATGCTCACATGCAGAGAGACATTTTGGCTTGCTGCTCGGCTGTGGTATGTAGTAATAGTGTGTGCCCTTGGAAATCCTGTACAGTCAACAAGCCGAAAGCTTATCTGAAACACCCATCTCCTCTTTGCACACACAACTCTCCAATGTCGTGTGAAAAGCACTTGTGAATGCTTGTACTACTACATGCAAAAAATACCAACTGCTTTAAATAAAATCGATCATCAGATTCATGTCTTCACCCCAGGGCAGTACGGTTTGTTCACTGTTACGGTGTCTGGAGGTAAGGATTTGTGAACCTGATCCTAGGTGGAATTTTCTTAATATAGAACAGAACAGCCAATGCCATCGTTGGAATGATCACCGACCCAGACAAATGCTGATCGCTAAAGCAAAATAGTCATGTCATTTACTGATAGGCAGTAAACACTAGCACTTACCACAAACATTTAAACAGCTAATAATGCATACCTTAATTCTCATCTTACCAGCCAGCTTGTACAAATAAAAGAAACACTAAGAATGATGATTCTCACTGATAATTTTTTCCAGTGTTTGTAGGGAAAACAGAAGTAGAACATAAGGCTGTTTTCCCTTTAAACAAAACTGTTTGCACTAAACTAATGGCCACTACTCATCTTTGCACATATCCAAGATTAAAATTATAGTTTTGTGGCTCACTTGCAACTAAGCTTTATGGTATGCTAGCAGTGTGTAGCTTGTGATTCTAGGCTAGACTTCTCACAACAGATTAACTGCCTGCCTGTGTATTTCTCGTAATATTACATTATAAATCGCTTATGCAAAAATCACAAATAATTTACCTACAGAAAAATCTAGCAGTTGTCAGGCATCTCAAGTCTTTTTGCATGTTTGGTTTCAAGCAATTATTATAAACCCTATTTATGTGGATAACGCTGGGACTGCATTTTCTTGGTAGCTATCTGGATAGTTCTAGGTTTAACACAGTAGACCTGAGTTGGTAAACAAAACCGCTGACGTTTTTGCCTTGCCTTCTAATCTAAGGGCAAGATCCCAAGCTGGTTAAAGGTACCTTGGTCTACCATCTCCTTACTATCTCTGTATTTGGAAAAAATTTAAAAAAAAAAAAA
>VWZZ01006016.1:486669-550247 GCA_013399095.1 Psophia crepitans | reverse complement strand
AAAAAAAAAAAAAAAAAAAAGAGCTCTTACAGGAAGTTTAACAGTCCTTGAGGTACTTCTCACCAAAGAAGCTGGGACTTAACTCTTAGGTAAGTAGAAGATTTTTGAAAGTATTTGCATTCATTTTCATTAAAAATCTCCATAGATTGCTAATTCAGAATGACAACAAAAGGTACTACTTAATGGAAATCGGATACATTAAATACTCACACTTTCACTGAGATATTGCACATAGGTGGCCCATTTACATAGCTTTGTAGCTAATAATTTAATGCAGAATTACTAAAAATATGAATACCAGTATGTAAAATAGAAGATATTTTAAATATTCCTTGGGAAGAACTGTATCTTATGGAGTCACTGAAATATTAGACTTCCACTTGCGTATAAGTACAACTCAAATGTTAACAAACTTTATAAAATTATAAATAAAAAGCCTCACTAGCAAATTCTAATCTAGACTTTTAAAAATATATCTGGATCACCTGCCCATTAGTCATGCACACGCACAAAAAAATAAAGGCTATGAGTACAGTGTGCACACACTCACAGAGTAAGCCAAAGTACTTAGATTTGAACCTCAGTGACATTTTACTTAACGATATATAATACTCAAAAAATACTGTCTAACCATCCATAATGTACAGTTGCACTGGGCTCTAAAGAGGCACATTCTTTGTACACTGTTGACAACAGCCCTGGAATCACAAATTTTACAGAGAAAGGTCGGTAAGCATTACACGCACAGACATGAACAAGTAAACAACCAGACGGTATAGTTGACACTGCATAGAAAAAACACAGTCCAGGTCAGCACTGAAACAACGCAAAAAATTGAACAAAACTGGTATGTTTGCTTTTGAGATTGTGTGTTTGTTTCTTTTCGTTTTTCATTTTGGCTTTAACCCTTGCTTTTAGTCTCAATTATCTAAGTAGCCTGGACTTGTTTTGGTCCTACTGCAACGCCATTACAGTCGAGAATGTACTGTAAACAACCTTGAGGTGGTGGTCGCTGAGGTGGGATTTTGTTTGGCTCGGGCTCCTTTAGTGATCCGCTCTGGAAAATACATTTGAAAACAGAAGAGAAAAAAAAATTAGAGTAGCTTAGTTCCAATTTTCCACTAATTTGTCTTTATTTTCATTAGAAATCTCTTTATTGGTTGGGGCCGAACATATACTTTTAATTTACTCCAGATAACATTTTCTAATTTAGTTGCTGCCTGACATGATATATGAATCCTGGACTAATCCAAAGCTGAGTCCTTAAAAAAAAATTGTTTTTCCCTTGCAGCATGTGCTATGGATACAAGGAGTGCCTTCTCAGCTCTTACCTCCACTTGGGTATGGTCTTTCTCCTCCAGTCCCTAGCCCCTCGAATGACTTCGCTGTGTCTCACTGCTTCTGCTCTCCATTTTTTAGCACAGGCTGAACAGAAAACGTACTTCAACAGATACCTTTATGTGATTTAGGAAATAATTTATTTTTAATTACGCTCGCTTGTATCTGGAAGCACTAGCACAGCAGGAGGGGTTTTTGCTAGTGATAGTTTCACTTTGATTTGCTGGCAGTAAATGGGAAGGGAGACGGACTGCTCTAGGTTAGCTGTTTTGCTAAGCAAAATGAAAGAAGGAAGCAAAAACCACAGACAAATAATAAAAATAATTGAAATTACTTCATGCTACTCCATCTGACGTGTTATTAGAAACACATGTAATACTTAACTTTTCAAAACAGGAGATTTATTTGGCAGTATCCTTTTCAAACGTATACTTGTCGAGAGGAAAAGATGGGCCTGAACCAAAACCTTGGCGCAGAACACCCACTGGGAACATTAGCATTTGAATCCAAACTTTGTCTTAGGCCCATCTCTAATATTTTGAAAACTGAAATATGTTAAATCATTGGACATAATAGCTTGGGTGGTTTTTTAAGGATCCAGAAATTAAACTGCCATCTATCAAGAGGGAAAAAACCCAGAGCGCATTAAATAGTAAATGTAAAATTAATTAAACACGTTTCTTGCAAAGCTTACTGGTTTTTTTTTCCTGATAACTTTGTATTTGATCTTGGAACTATAGAAATAAATCTTACAGTGCTGTGAATTCCTGCACAGCAATCTAGAAGTGACACTTTTCAGACGGTACAAGACAACGACACACTGTCGTACGCAACTGTTGCAAACTGCTTTCTCTGCTTTAGCTACATAAATAAAAGGACATAGGGTGGGTCCCAAACTCTTATTATTCAGAATTACCAACCTTCAGAAGACCAAATGAGGAGTAAAAATGATACGTGCAAAATGAATGAGGCAAAATCATATCCCAGCATTAACTGAGCAGATACATGGTTCTCGGTAAGCATCACTGTAAGGATGAGAATACATAGAAGGGAATTTCAAAAGGAAAGACAGCCACCAGAACATCTGAAGTGTGGGTTAAAGTCTTCTCTGGTTTGTTTCTCTCCTTCTTCTACTTTTCTGACCCACACGTAAAAGCCGACAGTCTATCCTACGTGTGTCTCAGGAACGTTCAGTATTTGCGGTACCCGCTGTCCAAGGCGTCGGAGCCCGCTGAAACACCCCGTGTTTACATCAGTGACTCCCCGGATCCTGGGGAAATCAGCCCAGAGTGGAAGCCTTGAAAAGCTGCCCTGGAGGAGCGAACTCCTTCCGTACCGAGTGCCGCTGTTGCGCGCACCTGGCACCCTCCCCTGCGCGCCTCCAGGCCCTGGGCGCTGGCTCCGCAGAGCGCCCGTCTCTCCTTTGGGGCTGCGGTGACACACGGAGCTGCCCTTAAAGGGAAAGCAGAAGTGCTGGGGCTGAAGGACCTCCAAGAGTTTCTTTCTGGAGGACCAAACAGATTATGTGACTGTTGTGAGAAAGCGTGCACCGTATTTTACAAGGAACAATACCTCAATTACTGTGTGACAGACCCCCCAGCCTTACGGAGGGCCCTAAACCCACCTACACGCTTCTCTGGTGGCAGAGGATGACTGGGGAGGATACGAGTGCTGCTACTTTTCTACTAAAACAAAAGATTATGTAGGCAAAACTCATCTTTTATTTAGAAACTGAAAACGTAGGCTGGCAATTTACATTCACATCTACTTTAATGTTAAAACAACATCTGCAGGGCCTCCGTCTCCTCCGTGCCTCCAGGCAGAAGCAAATCTGCCATTTGTTCTTGCACCGAAATGGTCTCGGATTTATCGCACACACCGCCTAACTGACTTGACGTGACAACATCAGTACTTATGCAATCTGCATATCTCTCCATCTTAGAAAGAAATTATTTTCTCCTAAATTAAGCTTTCAATAAACCTTACAGAAGCTTGCTAATCCTTACCTCAACTGTTCTGAAAGTTCAGAGCCTTTGTGTGCTGTCTGTTGGAGATGTATTTCCCCCTCTCCAGTCACTGACTGCAGCTGTCCTGATTTTACCACCCACGCAACCTTTTTTTCACCAGATATCACCTGGTGCTTCCAGGAACCTCACCCACACTCCAGGCCAATCACATGGGTATATTACTTTTGCTAATTAGCCAACCCACCCAGGCTGACCCAAAAACTCTAATTAGCATTACATTCCTAATTGAGAAATCTTACTCATGGTTTTTCAATGGTCTGTAGTAATCCAGTCCTTTTTCAAGAGTCGTTCTTTCAGACAGCCAGAAACCTTGATACGTGCTATTAAAGACAAGCTTTGAACCAGTCTTGTTTGCTGTCCTGAGCCAAGGCCTCTAATAAAATCCAGGCTTCTTCTGAAACACCAGTTGTTGGCAAATCGACTCCAGACTGTTACTTCTCACCTCTCCAAGGTGGTGTGCCAATGTAATTGTAAGAGCTGCTACCTCCTTATAGGCACCGCGATCTCTCTGAACAGAGATGCTGGACTGGACCTGTCCTGCAGATGTATTCACTCCTCCTGGTTTGGGTTTTTTTTTTGTTTTCCCTTTGTTGCCCAGCCTAGAAGCTCACCCTCCCACTGCTTGCTTTTAGTGCAACCACGTTTTCCTGCGCTGCCGTTCTGATCTACAAACTTGCCTATTGCTCAGTTCAAACCTTGCAGGACTCAAGGACTAGAACACAGAAAAGATCATGGAAAATGACCCCAAACAGATTCTTATTTGGATGCTCAGGGCTGAAGAGCACAACTAGTAGGACAGAAGCTAGAAATGACAGGGCTTAGCATGGTTTAGGATGACCTAAGGGAGGTGTGGTAACTGCTGTCGTAAGGAGCCCTCTTGGTTTTCATTTTATGGAACACAACTTTCACATCCCATCCAAATTCCCCAAAGAGAAGGAACTGCTGATGTTGACAGAAACATTACATAGAACTGCTTATAGAATCTCTCCTGTTCAAAGGGGATTTACTGTTTATGTAACTATTCTTAAAAAATACAACTTTACTTGTGGAAACCTCTAAGCCACATGAATGCTGCAAGTACACTATAGCCATTTCTCAGCTCTGCGTATGACAATTGATGCTTTGGTTGCATAATGGTCTTTAAGAATACTGGCAAAGTTAATTACAGCCAGAGCAGAAACCCCACTACTTGTCTGGAAGACAGATGTCTCTAGATGTCTCTGCAGCACTGCCTCCCTTTCCAGACTTACCTGAAACAGTCGCCTTAGAATTTCAGGTGCAGAAATGGAGGAAAGTACTATTTCTTCTTCAAAGTATGTTGCATTAGAATTTGGTCAGTGGTATTGCTTCTTTTTCTACCTTGTGTATTTATATAAATGCAGACTGGGTTCATATATATGTGAATTTTGAATAGTCTGAAGAATGTTGAAATGGGTGGGAGCAAAAGCAGCAACTTGGCAGGGAAATAGCCCTTGGGCAAAAGAGATGCTAAAGTGAGTCCCAGCAAAAATTGATTTTGATTTGGCTGAGTTTGAAGATTTTGTGAACTATAGTTGGAGCACGTATAGTTGTTCTTGGGTTTCGTTTGGTTTTCTTTGTAATGCAACGATAGAAGCTTTTCATAGGTATTTCAATATTTGAAGGGAAAGCCATGTTTTTCAGGTCAAGAAGTGGAGGGATCAATTGAGAACTGCCAAAATACGAGCTCAGTTAGATCTCATAAAGGAAACAAGAATACATTGTAAAACAATTAAGTAACGGGAGAACTAAGAAAAAATGTGATTGCTAAGCAGAGAGGTAATTTAGGTAACTTAAGTGGGGTGTCAACAGTAAATGAATGTTTGAGGTGTCCTAGATTATGATAAATACAGCAGCAAGGGCAAGGTGGAAGGAGGGATAAAAGCTAAAGAACAGACTGAGATAAAAAAATCAAAGATCTTCCTTGGCTCATATTGGTCAGACCAGATATTCTTCATCTCGGAAATGAATACCAGCTGACTCATGAAATACAAGACTTCATACCAGGTATCTCTAACAACTGGAAACGTACAAGGTACACGGGAGAAGGTTAAGCACTAATACTACAGGAATTACATTGTGGGTAGGGAAAGGGCTACTGAGGAGACAGGCAGGTCACTGAAGGAAAACTAATGGGGAGGACAGAACTGGGATGTGGAACTCAAGTAGAATTTTCATTAATTGGCACAAAAAAGTAGGGGTGTGTTACTAAAACCTGTAGATGAGACAGAGCCAGAAGACCACAGGACCAGAATATCCTAAAGAAAGAATGAAGTTGATGAGTGAAGTTAAAAAAAAAGACAAAAATTTAAATGCAATGTCCAAAATTCTTTATGGACTAATACCATGCATCTGTCAGAAATGCAGAGCTCGCTAACTGAAATCCAATGGGGAAGATCCGTGCAGTGAAAAACCCCAAAATCTTATCACGCACTCAGCGAAGTATTTCCAGTAGGCATGATGCTGGGTATCAGTCACACCAGATGCTCCAGAAAGACTGCAAGCTGATCAGGTGCAGGAAAGTGTTATTAAACTGACCAGGCAGATGGAAGAGTCTACGCCTACGGCGTTTGGAAGCACATGTCTTGCTTAGTTTAGCAAAATGAAGGCTTGAAGGCAGTACGGTTGCTGTTCATAAATATATGGTAAAGAACGAGGCAGAAAACGAGCTGGACTAAAGGACAATGTGAACCAAGAAGAAATGGGTATAAACTGAGTAACACTGAGCTGCAAATAAGCACATAATGTATCATTTAGCAAAGCTGTGAGATCTTGAAGTGGCTTTCGGACATGGAGCATCCAGAACTAAGAAACTCCTTGGCACCTTGTTGCTTGCTGCTGTACACACTCCATGTGTGGTGAGCGCGGCAGGGACACTTACCGGCTGCTGGTTTGGGGTCACCTGCCACGGGTGACCTATCGGCTTCATGGTATTGCCAGCGGTGCTGACCAGGACTACCTGGGCTTTGCTATTTCGGGTACCATAAATTCACTGTGGACTGAGACAGGCAGTGACACAGGGCCAGTTACAGCTGTAACGGAGAGGTGGCACGGCACCCTCAGAAAGAAGCCACCTTCGCTGCGCCTAGTGCAAGGGGGGGCAGCTAAAGGAGAGTTGGCTCCTGCTTTTTACAGTGCTTTGGTGTACCGGTGTTCAGTCTTGCCCTTCTCCACTGAGGAAATCTGTGTGGTAAAAAATACTCTCAGCAAAATTGATGCCAGGCTGGAGTTTCTCCTGAGGTTGTGATGAAGAATTCAAAAATTCAGAGCAGTGTTTGCTATTTCTCAGCCAACCTTCCAAACTACCCATGTAAAACCCATTTAAGATCTTCAACTGAATGGCAAGGAAAATGACTGCCAGGAGCAGTAAAAAAGCTATACAGCCTCATTTTTACTTGGAATAGTATTTACAAAATGCACTGGAAAAGGCTGGGGTTTTTTTAAACATCAAGAAGTATCGTAACTTGGATTTTATAGGCGAAGCGTTTTCCACTGCTAGACAACTAGTTAATTCCTAGCGAACAGTTTCCTTCTTGAATATTTTTACACACAATCTTAAAAAAGTACCCTAGTACGGACTCACTGCTGTTAAAAGGTCCACTCCAGTATTTTCCCTCAGATACTGAAACAGGTGACCTCCCATCGTGCATTCCAGCCCTATTTTCTGTTATTCTGCTGAACAAAAGCAATCCCACCCACCCCTCAAAGAGATGAGGTTTCTGGAGAAAAGGAGGATGTCGATCTGTCAGGGAAAAAGATGCTTTCTTAAGAAGCAGCATCGCCTGTTGAAGCTAGATGGTCTCCTTCCAGAGCCAATCAGTAATTCCAATGGACAAGGGCGCAGTCTTATTTTATTGCAGTTCTCGCTCAAAGCAGCCAGATTTCAACTCCTGTTTGTGAAAAGGGAACATTAGAAGTCTGCAGTTGCAACAGCAGCTTTCAGGCAGTTCTTTCCAGTGAAAAAACTGCTCCCCACAGACAAAGGAGGAATGTGGACTATGTGATAGGAGAGAGCTCCCCCTGTGTGCTAAAGCAGCTGAGACTCAAACGCGTATGCGTCTTGTGTCTGCGCCAGAGCGAGCGGTGAGAAGGGACAGGCAAGTGGAAGTGGTACAGCACATCTAGGAGATGTCCAGTCCTGGGAAAGTTAAACTTCCCCACGCCTTTCTCAGCGTACAGTCAAAGGTACCCCTGAGGGCTCCAGAGTGCAAAATCCTGTGCTGTTGGTTGAGGTTGTAAGGAAGGTTTTGACCCTTGAATTCAGGGACTTTGACCGTGGCTGATGCTACGCTGCATCTGCTCCTCCAGTCTTTAAAAACAGAAAAAAGCAGATTTTTTTTTTTTTAAATATGGGATGGCAAGTGGTCTCTGCACGGACAGGAAGAGATTAAGATCTGCAGAAGTTCATCTTGACCCACAAAGATCCATGGTTACTGGATCCATTCAGAATTGAAGTTTACGCTTTGAAACAAGAGCCTGGGAAAAAGATGGCAGAGCTAACTCGTGTCCAGTCTGCACACTTAATGTTACTGTCTCGGTGTTACAGAGGGATGGAGTGGGGGAGGCATGGAGGGGAGGTAAAGCACTGAGCCACACGCTTGAGCTCTCCCCCAAACAATAGCAAAGCCCAGAACTCTGGTGTATGAACCTCTCTGTCAACGGTTGCATGCGCTTCTCTTCTTGCTTCTCCTGGTGCAGCACAAGCACGCAGCCACCCAGAGGAGGTACCGGTGCTGGGTCTGAACGCTGACAAGCTTCCTCCGTCCCTCCGAGGAGTTGAGAGATACTGGAGAATGATGTATAAGCAGCTGAAGACAAGCCTGCTCTACTGGCAGCTAGCCAGACAGCGCACCGATCCACCACGAGATTAGTGTCTGAAGCCATGCGGGTGGGGTGGGGGGAGGTTGCTTCTTTTTTTTCTACAGACAAATCAAGAATATTTGAAAATAAGCTGCTCTGTTTTGGATTTTTCTGTAATTTCTCTTGGTGCTTATCCTTGGTTAAAAAATTTAATGCATCTTTAGCACATGGTCCTTACTCAAAATAAACTGTGGCAATGACTGCTGGGGAGAGGGACGGAACCCTTGCAAGTTAAACATGGAGTAAAGCCAAATAGCTTTGCTTAACACGTTATGATTTAAAGGTCAGAGAAATCAAATAAAAAAGTCAAGTGGAGACAGAGAATGATAACAAAAAAAAGTAGATGGGAAACACCCACCGCAGTGGGGAAAGGAAAGGAGACCAAGGAATAGCCTCCAAAAAAAAGATATTTCTATTAGGTTCAGCTTAAATAAACAAAATCAGAGAGTAAAAATAGATGAAAAGTAAGATAACATAAAAAATCCAAAGGATGTTATATGATAGCAGTTACAGCAGTAGGACAAAGCAGAGAGATCTAACTTAGATCTTCCTTTCCTACTGGTGTATATGGTGGCTATTGCCTGTTCCGTAATGATGGGATTACTGTTTTCCTTGTTTTCCTTTTGGAAAGGATGGGTTTTGCTCTATAATGGAATAAGAACATTTTTGAAATCTCCCCAAAAATGTCTGTGGGACAGGAAAGCTATTTCTCACAGAAGCTACTAAGTCCTTCTGAAGGCTACTCTGCAGTGGTGGGCTCACGACTACTGAAAACTGACATGTTTTCCTTGCTCTTGAGGGTAGTCACCATGGAGCTGCAGAGTTCTCAGAGACAGCCCCTGCTTCTGCCAATACCATTGGCAGATTGCGAGATGATCAGAAGATCATCTGGCAGAACGTAAAAAAAAGTTAAAAAGCGCCTCATTTTGTTGTGTGAATGAAGACAAAGAGAGAAGAGTAGTATTATTGTGTTTGACATGACCAGGGGAAGGTATCTGGTAACTAGTAATACTCGTTATGTTTTTCAGTTTTCGCTAGCATTTTGTTGCCTCCTATATGATAAAGTTATTAGCATTAAGGCTACAGCACCGTGTCCTACAGACAACTGGAGTAGTCCCGATCAGCCTGGTCCTGAAAGGACTCTCAGTGGCCTGTGAGGCTTTTTCCTTCGGGCTCTTCTAACGAGTGTTCCTGCAAGCAACCCCTTCTCTTCCCAAAGTTTGCTCAGCTTGTCTGCAGGGATCGTGTGTTCTTCCAGGTATGCTGCTGGTGAGGAGCAGTCAATATAGAGTATTCAGAAATTAAAACAAAAATAAAAATAGTATCAGGTCACATCCTGAAAGCTTTTATTTCATTTGGAGAAGTTTCTGTTGATGTCAGTAGAAACCTAAACCTTTAATATACACCCCTCAGTAAATTCTCTCTTACAGTCTAAACGCCACCCCATCCCTTCAGAAGGGCACTGTAAGGCGCGCTGGGCTAGCTCTTGGCACATCATTTCAACACAAGCTAAGAAAGATAAGCGCTTATTAGTGTTTTGATTTAATCATCCTCATTTAATGGCTACATTCACAGCTAACCACCAGTTATCACTAGCAAACATCCAGCAAGCTATTTACCTGTAACTGCTGTTGATGAGTGAGACCAAGTAAGGAACAGAATTGAGCAATGCATACGAACCGCCCTCACTAATTACTCCATCTACTGGTACAGGATCTTAGTAAGTATTTTAAAATCTTCATGATCAATTTGTTACTAAAATCTCCACTCAACATTTGTATACTGCGTCCCACTGGTTTTTAAGTACTGCCAAGAAAAAAAAAGTTGGGATTTATTTTCCTGCATGAACTTAATTTTTAATGTATCACAATACCTGAACGTTCAAACGCTCAAAATATATCGAGCTCTCTCTACAATACACGGACATCCTCCGCCAGCAGTTAGGCTGTGTCTCTGCCTCTGCTGTGATCTCTGTCACCTAGATGGCGAGCGCAGGGCCTGCCCTGAAGAGGTGTCATTCAAAGCTGGATAAAACAGCCTTGGGGGCTGTGGGGGGAAGCTGTCACTTTATATGCGTGATAAATAAACTTGGCTGTTGTAAATTTTGCTGGAATGAAGTGTGCCTCAAATGCAGCCTTTTACCAGGATGTGGTGAGCTCGGGGTCCATACATGTTTATTTTCTTCTGCTTTTCTTAATTCCATACATTTATATTAGGATCTAAAAGGGTAACAGCTGTTTTTCTTATATTTTCACGAACATAAAATAACTGAAAGGTTAAAACCCCCTGGATTAAAGTAAGCATCTCCTCTTGCACATACGCACAGCTAACCAGTGTGTGTGTGTGTATATACACACTTACAGGTACATACACATGAAGGCAGCACATTAAAATATGCCCCATATTAAAATAATGAAAATGAACGAAATAAAAACATTACAATAGCAGTGTGAGCAATTTTCGAACAGGGAGCATGCAGTACTTGTAAAATGTGTACCCAGCTTCTTGCGTCCTGTGACACAGCTTCTGTACTGCGCTGGAACACTGAATAATGTGCGACTCTCAAAATGCGTTATCCCGCAGGAGCAGCGTCACAAGATGTCGCTGTGATGCAAATAACCAAACCTCGCTGCAGGAAAAGGGTCACCACTCCGGGGCCAACCTTCAGCATTTCCAAAATGACTTCTCAAAGCCCTTGTGACATCCAGTGGCAAGAACGGCTTCTGCAGGGGGCTGCGCTCAGCGCTCTGTGACGCAGCTACGTCCCAGCAGTGCCTGTCACTGTTCCTTACGAGTTTTGAGGACAACGTTTTAGATTCTCTGCCAGTATTTTTAGGAAGGCATCTTGCTGCTGCCTGATTTTCCTTTAAGCCACAACAATAGATCAGTAAGCATTTTAATATGCAAAGTCATTTGCCCTCTACAACTACCTGAAAGGGAGTTGTGGTGAGCTGGGGGTCGGCCCCTTCTCACAGATAACTAGTGACAGGACAAGGGGGAACGGCTGCAAGTTGCGCCAGGGAAGGTTCAGGTTGGAGATGAGGAGAAATTTCTTCTCAGAAAGGGTGGTCGGGCATTGGAACGGGTTGCCCAGGGAGGTGGGGGAGTCACCATCCCTGGGAGTGTTTAAGGAAAGGTTGGATGTGGTACTTAGGGACAGGGTTTAGTGGGTAATAGGTGGTGGGGGGACGGTTGGACTAGATGATCCTGGAGGTCTCTTCCAACCTTAATGATTCTATTCTATTCTATTCTATTCGCTCACTAGGGACTATAACTATAAAAGAGCTTCCATGCAGATGGACAGTGCAAGCGGTAAAGAAAAATACTTAAATTTTGTTTGTAGTCATCGATGGCCGTCAAAGCGCGTGCAAACTCTCTGAGGTAAACACTGAACAGAAAAAATCGCAGTTACAGATTTAACGCGTTGAAGCATCAGAGGATCCGCACCTCGGAGGTTCCCGCACAAGCAGACAGTTGTTTGAGCTCCTGCCCGCGGAATTTGCCCCCGCTGGCTCTCTGACAGAGAGCGCTCTGTTGGCCTTCAGAACATACTGCAAGGCCAGTCGCTGCCATCAAGATTTGGCTGCGCAGCTCTAAACACAGACTGATTTTCCTCATCATTGATTTGTGTTCTGACGGAGAGTTAATTGGAATCGTACTGAGCACTGCGGGCACTGCTAAATTGAAGCATTCCTGTATGTACGATGCACGCCGTGCCACACTAGTGGGTGCATTCTAAATAAGTTTTAAAGCCCCAAGCAGACAATCAGGGAATTCAGAACATGGCACGGCGACAGCTGTACTGCTGACTGTAAACTGTCCATTTAAAAGCAGCAGGAGCAAAACACAGGCTTTACTCTCTGATATTTATCTTACTATGGTTTCTAAGACCACACATACATATGCACATAGTTGATTTGGGATAACTTACTGGTTTTGCATTTTATGTGACCTGCAGAAACATGTGGTATCCCCCTACCCTGCAAATGAACGGACTGTGTTTCTCAAGATTAGGAAATCATTTCTCAGATTAGAAAAGGAAAAAAGTATTCAAAGATGAAAGGGACAGCTTGTTTTAACAGACCGATTTTATTCTTAGGACAACAACCTAGCTAAAAACTAACCACACATGAGGAGATACCTGTTTTAAATACTATGGATCTGTTTCATGAGTTTCCACTAAAGCTGGGAAGATGAATGGGCAAATAGTATCTCCTGTAGAAATTCAGATCCCTTCGTCTGTCCTAAACTGGTGGATAATACGACAAGGCAAAGTTTAAGGAAGCAGAGTCTGATTAACGGAGAGGAAAACTAACAAACACTGCAAATATTCTGAAGGGGTATCTCTGGTTTCGGTCAGCTGCAATCCATAATTGAAGGATAGGATAAGGGAAAGAAGATTAATGTTGAAGAACATCCTGCTGCCATTAGCAAAGGCTGAATTCTTCAGTAACCTAAACTAAGGAAAAACCTGGCCAGCAAATACTATCTTTGGATTCATCCAAAACTTTTTTGTTTAAGTGGAAAAACCCCTTCCACGGACATGGTGGGTGACAGCAATGACTGAGGAATTCAGGAACTTTCTTAAAATCTTCCTTGTGTCCTGTTTTCATTCCAGCCTTACGTAGGCAGTTACTCATTTCTTTGGAAGTGTCTTTGGAATTTCTTTGGCAATGAGTAACAACTTTATTTACATACAATAGATAACCAGTTCCTTTGGATGACATCAGTAACCATGAACATTCCATCTCCTTTGTCTTCTTCAAAATCCAGGGAAGCATGCCTACCCAGGACCTTCCATTTTTCTCCAAAATGTGGAATATCAAATGTTCTAAATGACTGTGAATCTATTCATGTTATAATAATGTCTATTACTGTTGTAAATTTTGATTTATATTGACTTGCTATGAGTATTGCATTGACTATGCTCTGGGCAACTCCAGATTTCACTCTTTGCTTCATTTAACACATGGCTAATTTACTAGTCCTAAAAGAAACTGTATCTTGGCATAAGGTTATTTATTTTTTTCCCTTCTTGTCTGTCTTTTTTGGTGCCCTTTACAATGGACTTGAGTCATGTTGGATGGAAACTTCTCCATTGTATGTGGTTCCGTGGTTGAAACAATTTTGTGCTTAGTTTCAAGTGGCTGTAATATAAATAGAAGCCACACCACTTTTTTATGTGGGATGGTGTATTTTTACAACTTAAAGCATGATGATATATTTGAAGAACAAATTAGTCATTCTGCCTCAAGAACTAGTCTGTCTGAGGTATGCCACAAAATTGTTTTCAAATTGTTTACCTGGTGTGGAGCCTACTGGGAGTAAAAATAGAGTCTTGATTTAGGCTTGGTAATTCCTGTATTACAGTCTGGCTTATTCTGTTGCTTAGCTGATTACCATGGAACTGCGCTGGTACAGAGCAGCAATCCCATCCTTAATAGTTTACTGTCAGAATGTATCATCATGGCTTATTCCTTCAGTGTATTAAAAGAAGTACATGAAAGTTGTAGCTGATAATGCTGCTCTTGATCAGACCTGCTGCCTGCCTATGAAGATATGAAAGATGCCATTTAGCATCTTTAGCATCTATAGCATGATTCAAAGAATCATGGAATCATGGAATTGTAGAATGGTTTGGGTTAGAACAGACCTTTTCAAAGCCCATCTAGTTCCAACTCCCCGCCATGGGCAGGGACACCCCCCACCAGCCCAGGCTGCCCAAAGCCCCATCCAACCTGGCCTTGGGCACTGCCAGGGATCCAGGGGCAGCCACAGCTTCTCGGGGCACCCTGTGCCAGGGCCTCAGCACCCTCCCAGGGAAGGATTTCTTCCTTATATCCAATCTCAATCTTGCATCCATCAGTTTAAAACCATTATCCCTTTCATGTCAGTACTTGGGTAAAAAGTCTTTCTCCATCTTTCTCATAAGCCCCCTTTTAAGTATTAAAAGGCCACGATAAGGTCTCCTTGGAGCCATCTCTTCTGCAGGCTGAAAAAGCCCAACTCTCTCAGCCTGTCTCCAGAGCAGAGGGGCTCCAGCCCTCTGAGCATCTTCATGGCCTCCTCTGGACTCATTCCAACAGCTCCATGTCTCTCTTGTCCTGGGGACCCCCGAGCTGGAGGCAGCACTGCAGGGGAGGTCTCACATGAGCGGAGCAGAGGGGCAGAATCCCCACACTCGCCCTGCTGGTCACGCAGGTTTTGATGCAGCCCAGGACACGGGTGGCTTTCTGGGCTGCCAGCGCGCAGTTCTGGGCCATATCCGATTTTTCACTCCCTAGTATCCCCAAGTCCTCTCTGCAGGGCTGCTCTCAATCAGTTCATCACCCAGTCCGTACTGATACTGGGGGACTGCCATGACCCAAGTGTAGGACCCTGCCATCCAGGTCTCTCTGGATGGCATCCTCCCCCCTCTAGGGTATTGATTGTACCACTCAGCTTGGTGTCATCCGCAGACTGGCTCAGGGTGCACTCAGTGCCACTATTTATGATATTAATGGAGACATTAAACAATACTGGTCGCAGTGCAGACCCTCGAGGGACACACTGTTACTGGTTTCCATTTGAACACTGAGCCACTGACTGCAACTCTGGGCACGGCGATCCGGTTAGTTCTTTATCCATCCAACAGTCCGCCCATCAAATCCATATCTCTCCAATTTGGAGGCAAAACTTCTATGTTCTTAAGAGACTTCTACAAAAATACCACACTTTCAGAAGTTATTTAAAGGATCAATGAAATAAACTTTGCATTTTGTAAGCCTGGAAATGGAAACATGAAAATGATTTCCAAGGCCGGGGCAGAGTTGTGCATCCCCACACTTTATGGTTAAAGGCCATGTAAGATAAAATAAGTGAAATGCATCCATTTGCAACCTTTGGCACAAGTTTTCTGGTACGCTAAATGTCTTTCAGGTGTCTCCTAGATTTGAAAGGTATTGTCATGAATTGCAGCACAGAAGAAAAACTTATAAGGTAATGCATTTCTTACAACAACAACAAGAACTATTGTCTTAGCATTCTCTCTGACACCCTCAGGGCACCGACTGTCTATGACAGTGCTTCTTATTATTTCCACAATATTTCATACAGATGTAACTGAGAGGAAACTATACAAAGCCCGGTAGTTCACCGAATCCACAGTTAGCAGTTTACTGGCTGAACCACACCAATACTTGCGCTACTGGTTTGTATCTGGAGGTAATCTCATTAAATATGACAAACCTGTAAAACATGTTGGTAAGTCCTTGAATCCTTGTAGTTCAGGGTATGTCTGGAGAATTTCCCAGAGGAAAAACTTAAGCTTAAAAGAATGAAGTAAGATGCTCTATTTTAAACTGGAACATTTCCTACCTGAGGCTGCTGAGTGGCAGTGGGTCTCTGAGGAGATGGAATAGGAGTTTTGGACAGCATTTGGTTCATTTTGCTTACGACTAGATCAGTAATATGTTGCCTGTCCTCAGTCTGATGCTCACCAATGAGCGGCATTGCACAGTCCATGACCTGTAAAATAAAATACACCAGGCAGTGACAGGGCACCAAAGTCAGCATTCCACATCCGTGCAGAATCTCGGGTCGTCTCTTTACTTAGCTGTAAGCCGTGTGGCTGCAGAGCAGCTGAGGCAAAAAAGTGGTAAGAATTTCTACAAAGAAAGCCAGGTATCAGAGAGGCAAATAAAAACCTGCACATCTTCATTCTAAATGGGGCAGGTTAACAGTGCTGAGCAATTATCTGATTCAGATGAATAAAACTAATACTGAATTCAGTCCCTTTGGCAGGTTATAAGCATTTGTTATTTCTACAGAATATTGGTTATTTTCAGAGCGTATCAACTTTTGGTGCATCTGTGTTTGTTTCGGGGGAAATGAAAGCATAATGTAATAACCCCAACTATTATTCACAATGGCACTGGACATTCTTATTTCAACAATAAAAGGATTTAATTCACTCTGAGAAACTACAATCCTTTCTCAATATGTATCAAGGCTATTCGGGAAAAGGTGAAGGCGTGTCACCTGCAGCCCTGCGTTCTGCTGTTCCTCACCATTACGGATCACAGGTGACAACACAAACAATAACAATAATTAAGAAAAGGCTGCCAGGGATAAAGCAGTTAGACTACGTTAGCAGTAATATACTGTGCGGATGTCACTGCCTGACCCCGTTAGATTCTTTGCACAGACCGAGCTGTGTCCATCTAACTTTCAGTCTGTGAAAAGCTGTCCGGCTGCCAAATCTCACCCAAGATTTCTCACTAGCGTAGGCAAATCATGCCCTAGGCATAATAATAGGCTCTGCTGGGAAGAGAGAAGGAAAAAGTCATTGGCAGGGGATCCTCATGGGTTTTGCACAACTGCAGAAGGGTCGGTAGAATTTTATGGGGGTGTTTCAGTACTTCCAAAAGTGCACCTTCCTGTACCTCTTTGGCTTTTGACGTTCCTTCTCTGTTGCAGGTAACTGGAACACGACTGAATAGGTTCAACAGAGTCAAAAGAGTGCTGGAAGACTCTTGCTGCCACAGCCAACTGTAAGCGCTAACGGGCAGAGAAACACCTTAACCTTCCCTCGCTCCTATCCAACCTCTCTCTCGCAGAAGGACTAGAAGGGACTCTGCTGGGGGGAGGCAGGGCTATTTTGGCTAGGGAGGCTGGTTCCCGTCTCTTCAGGCCAGCATTCTGCTGCAGGCTGTTGCCTTGAGCTATTTTTGTTAGTCACCCACCTTGTGTAATTGAAGGGAAGATACGGAAATTTCGTGGTAAGACCCAATTCTGCAAATGTTTACAAGGTGGAAGAATTTTGTTATCTGTAGGGGCCGTGCAGGGATCGGACCCTTGAGCATAAAGCCAGTGCATGTGCAGTGTATGGATCTCTCCTGAGGTGGAAGGGATATAGCAAGGACAACAGAACTCTTCTCAGTCCATCAACCCACACCTGACACTATCTCCTCCACAGACAAAGAGCACGGTTTTCCCTTCCTTCTCTTAGATATTGAAGTGCTTCTAGGAATTAGACACACAAATCAGGTATTTAAAGAGACATCTGGATTTAAAAGAACATGCGTGTTCCTTATAACCCTGGAATGTAATCTTTCATCCTACCCAGTAGTTGGGAGTGAGCTGCCTTGTAAATAATATTACCTAAACTTGAGGATTTTCAAAATACAGTAAGTGCTACAGAAATTCTTACTGAGGCTGACAGAAGACTGCTTTGTTCTGATAACGAGAGAGCTTTGAAGCCCAAAAGCATTTACATTATTCTTCTGTTTGACCATTTACAAGAGACACTGGCATTGTGTATTGGCAACACTCTTCTGGGATTTTCAGCTCTAGGATGGCTCCTCTAAGCTTCCTCACGGCTGAAAGCCTTTAAAAGAACCCCAAAGTACACAACAAAATAATAATTGAAGTCCAGAGCAAATGTTTACTAAGAAATGAATGATTTTTTTTCCACTCCTGGGCACATCAACAACAGTGCAGAAATGCTTAATAATGACAATATTTGTCTATAAAATTTATAATCTTTTTAATAAACATTTTAATTGAACACAACCAATGTAATTAATTGAGAGCAAAGTATTGAACCAATATGAGCTGGTATTTTTGAATGGGTAAAACACAGTCTTGCTGGTTGTGTTGCTCTTGAAATAGAACATTTTTGTGCATTTACTATAGTATTCATTTCCGCTGAGTTACTGGTATTTCTTAAAATTCTTGCAATGTTTAAAGTTCCATTTCATTTCATCATGAGCTTTTTGTTGCAGAAGTAACGAGCATAAATCCTGGAGGGAGGAGGCAACCAGATACTTTGGACTTTAACATGTTCATAATGACTGAACGTTAGCATATCTTGATGTTGGGATGAAAGACATCGCATGTTTGGCTGCCCACTGCAAAACATCTGATTTTCAGAGAGGGAGTTAAGCCTGTAGTCTAAAAATCTGCCCCCTCAAACACAGGCATTAATGACAGTTACTTTTGAAAATTATTGCCCCTCTCACTATCAGATGTGTATTAACTCCCCTCTTACCCAACCACAGAAGCCACAGCTGTATGTTTCACAAGTGTGCAAAGAAAAGTTCACTGTGTTTACCATCTACTTACATTTTAAAAAATTATTTGGAATGACTGTGAAACAAACAAGTTGCCTAAAAGAAGATCCTGCCAAAGGATTAGACAGGATTAAGATGCGGATCACTGGGTTCTGCCTGAATTTCTATTTTTAAATACTTCTATAACTGCAAGTTTACATATAATCTTTCTTTAGGAGATATTGCCATGTTGTTTACCAGAACATGTGGGAAAAGTGTAATTCTATGGCTAAGGATAAAAAAAGAAGCCTTGAGGTGTTGCTCAACACTTCGTGTCCACTTCCGTAGACAAGACCTTATGTTTCCTGAAGAGAGTATTTTCAAGCATAGAATAGAATAGAATAGAATAGAATAGAATAGAATAGAATAGAATAGAATAGAATCATTAAGGTTGGAAGAGACCTCAAGGATCATCTAGTCCAACCGTCCCCCCCCCACCTATTAACCACTAAACCATGTCCTTCAGATAGCTGCCCTCTTCACGTGTTGGGGCAGATTCAAGTGCCTATGACATTAAAAACCATGGCCATTTGCCCTTGACAGTCTTTTGTCACTTGGACAGGTTTTGATGTTGATAAAAGCCCGTTTGTTTGTTGCCATGCTTGAACAAATGTTGTTGGCCAAAGACATGGCAAACCTAACACTGAACAGGTACTGAATCAGACGCCAGGTCCCCAGAGATGAAAAGCTATAATGTGTTCTGGTGCTTTCCTGAAGTACAAAGATAGTGGCCAAAGTGGTAAAAAGAGAAAGAAAAGCATCAGATTATCAAGAACACTACTGATCCCAATGTGAGATGTCACTGAATAGCTGAGTGAGTAAAAGATCACCGAGGTGTAAAAGCGGTTCAGTGGCAGGACGCTGCTCAGTTTAAGACCTGACGGGACTGGTGGGGCCGTGTGGGTGGGCAGAGGGCAGAGCTGGCAGGAGGCTGAAGGGGCTCTGACTACTCGCACTGCTGAGAGGGAAGGGCTGGAGGGGCCAGAGCACTGCATGTCCACTCGGCTTTGCTCATGCCTGCTAAGAGGCTCAGCCTCCCTCTTGGTGTTAGCACCGCACTGACTCTCAAGGACAGAAGTTAACTTTGCTAGGAGAGCACTTCTGCTGTTCCTTGGTAAAGATGCGAAGATCAAGGCGAATACTTTACAGGGTGGGTTTTATTGCCTTTTTTTTTTTTCTGTAAGAGAATGCAGTCTGTTGTCCTTCCTAGCAAAATAATTAATGACAGTTATCAGAAATTAGTCACGTTTTATATAAATGTATCTTGAGACTTAAAAATATTTTGGGTAACACTAACAGGTTTTAAAACCTGTGAATGACTAACAGGAATGTCATGCTGGCATTTCCCCCACGTTAGAGGACTTGACAAAGTTTAAACATACACAAAGCATCCTGTTTATAAATAGTCTATTTACAGCCTGTACTAGTTTTAAAATACCATTTAAACACAGCCATTATTTTTTTTTCAGTGCCTAGTTCAGCTACTTAAAATATTGGAGTTTCCCAGTCAGAGGATTTCGTAGAAAAAAAAGACATCCGTAATTCATGAAGTCAAATACGTTACTTTTGCAGATGCCAGTAAAAACATGGGTCACTATGAATTACGGTCATTTAATTAATTTCCTTCTATCTTTAATCAATGTGCCTTTTGGTAACCAATTCTATGGGACCAATTTCTCTTATCACCCAGAAACCACATTCTGAAACGCACTTAACACATCTTACATTAAACTGCAGGAGACTGAGCGTATATACTAGCAGTAGCAAGAGGAAGTACAGCGGCATGTTGAAGTCAACTCAACACTGCGATAAAACACTGAGCTTTCAGTGGTATGACCTTTTAGTGAATACTTTGCCCCCTCTGCTGCCAGTGTGGATAAGGCAAATATTTGAAATTTGGGCTGAGAAAAGAGAACAGAAATGCCGTATAACTCTAGTGAATACGAAAGGAAATGGGATGGGATTAATAAAGGAGTCAGATAATGTAAGATATGAGGAACTGCAAAGGGATCATCATGTTTGAAGGAGCAACTACTCTGACCGCCGCTTCCCAGACGTAGTTCTCCATGACATAAGATGTTTACCACCAAAGGATTAAGAAAGATCTCTTGCTTCCACCCCATGGCGACCCAGCCCCAATGGTGCTGGCAAATACGGAGTTGTGGAGGTTAAGGGAAGGGCAAAGGTAAAGAACTCTGCTGATACCAGGGAAGAAAAAGGCGTTGTCAGGAAGCTGAAACACAAGAAGAGTATGAAGGAACGGCTGGAGGGCTTGCAGGTCAGAAATGCCCAAGGAGTCCAATGGAATAACGATACGTGGATTTCCTATGGAAAAAGAGCTATGAATGAGAGGAGAAGATACAGTAACTGGTAAGTGCAGAGGGAGGAGGAATTGATTTCATTGTGAATGAGGGTAATTTCGAAGGTCTGTGCTCAAGAGTGTGAGGACTGAGAAAAAACATTTACTTTGGTCAGTGAAAAGAGAAGCTGGACTGTGTTGTTGCTTCAGTATGAAGGTGTTATTCTTCTGTGCTGTTTTTGCGGGACCTGGATGTCTCCAATTGCGGTGAAAATTTTGACTGTAAAGGCAGAGGCTGATACAGATTTTAATTTAGGAGTTCTAACTGTGGGGAAAATAACTGACCTGAAGGAAAACTAATAGTTTGGGGAGGTCATTTAAGACTGAATGGGGCGTAAGAAGAGATGGTGTGATTTCTGAGAAGGAAGGGAGTGACTGGATATGAAGTAATCACGGGACTTTCCCCGAGGTCTCTATAGCAGATGCAGGAATAATTTGCAATTGGAATGTAACCGCCCCTGAGAAGTCGGTAGGGGATAGAACAGCAGAAAGTCGGTGGTGACGGCTAGGAAATTTTTACAGTCCCTCCAGAAGTGGGTGAAGAACAACATTTGCAGAAAAAGAAAGAACAGCTGGGAAAATGAATCAAGCATTCCGAGAGGAAGGATCCAGTGCCTACAGACAAATTTCTATGGTTTTGTTTTAATCTGGAATGAAAGCAAACCAAGCAAATGATTTCTATGTCCAGTCAAACTCGATGGACGAAGCTGAATTTGTATGTTGCAAGCTCATGCAAATGTAGTAGATTTTTAAAAATGTGTAAAAATATCTAGAAAATGCAGTTAATATATCTGAGAAAAATTCAAGCACTTCGAAGAGACTATGTGAAAGACATTAGTTTAATTGATAAAATAGCAATTAAGTTAACATGACAATGATTTCTACCTGTGTTCACTGCCCTGTTAGTAAAGTATGGTTCATTACGAACAAAAGAAAGCATTGAGATCGTCACACATCAGAAATGCTAATTTAATGTTGCTAATTTAAAAAGTTGTGGGTATTTTGACAGCAGATACAGTAAACATCCATGTTACGATGGAAACCAAAATATTAACATTATTCAGGCAGGTTAATAATTATTGCTCCAATTGAAGGAAAACTACTGTCCTACCAAAACCAACTCGCCCCCTTCATTAACTATTGTCACTAAATACACTTCATTTCCTTTTTTGTCGAAAAGAACAGCTGATGTCATTATTTCCGGAATGGTGTCTGGAAAATTTCAGTGTATTAAATCTGTTACTTAGAAAATATAAAAGAAGGCCCAGAAGAGTTCATTGAATAAAGTGAATGATTTCTATCACATGAAGCCCACATGTGAAGGAATATATTAAAGAATTCTGCCAAAATGCATCAGAATCTTGGAAAAATCTTAATTGAAAAGGCTGTTATTTCTAGAATTATATTTTCTCAGCCATTTCTTATGAAGTTATATGAAGTTCTACTAGGAGTAATTAAGTTATATTAAGTCCTATTAGGACATGTAGGAATGCTCCTTGTTTTGGAAACATGAATCTTCACAGACAGATGTGGTCTTAATTATAACTTAGTTGTATCACCAAAGGAGTAATTTGAGACTCCTAAATGTTCAAAACTTCTTATAGTACCAGATTGTTAATTATGAGACACTTCTGACTTTATCAACTATTACAGCTGGCTTTAGTTCCCTTAGAAACCTGAGCAGAGGATATTCTTTAATGGATGGAAAGCCACTTCAGTATATAAAAAACCCCATAAATCACGACCATTATTATTTGCCACTCTTGCACATATGTATGTGGCTAATCACATGATTTAAAGTTATGTTTCTAGGGAGTTTTTAAAAATCTGTTTATTATAGGAGACTTGTATCTATAATATTAGCAAACACAGTAGAAACAAAACTTTTTTCTTTTAGGATAGGGTCTGAGCAACTCTGTCGTTCGCCATGCTTTGAGCAGAAAGGGGAGTAGCTGACCTCCAGTCTAAACATGTCTGTGATTTGTGATACAGTATTTACAAGGATCTTACCAGATATTTCTAACAGAACATATTTTCATGTCTTTGTTCAGTCTTTGGTGCTGAATTTTGGAAACATCTATGATTAAGACAGAAGAATAAGGAAATGTAGCTTCTGGGCCCTTGGAAGTACAGTAGCAGAGGCTCCTGCTCATTAAACTTGTGCCACAGCCAGCACCACAGCTCTGCCTGAACTGCAGATTGAACAGTATAGCTGGCATTTCCTAGAAGGCACAACTGTCACTGAAATGGTGCACAAATACTGCCCGTGCTCCCTTCGGATGAATTCCTGCATGCACTTTGGCCAGTATGATTCAGGACACTGAAATGGGAATACGGATGTCTGCAAAAGCAGCATCCTTAGTGCTGGTGGTCTATCACCACACCGTGCACAGTATGTATACCCTGACGTATACTTTGGTAGGCGCTCTAGTAGCTTGACAGTCTGCAGCACCTTCAGGAAAAGAGTCTATTACACCAAGACTTACCAAAACCAACCAATGAACCAAACAAATCAAATTCTGTTTCTTTCTTATATTGGCTTAGAGGGGCTGAAAATATTCTTTCTGAAATCCAAATGGTTCGCATCCTTCTAGGTTATAAAGGACTTGGAAGCTAATCTTGATATAGCTTAGGGGAAAAATAAGTAGATATAAGACACCTGCGGCAGCCACCCACATCCGATTTTGAGCAAAATTTGGGAGACTGCCTGTGAGGCCACTTTAAAGGATTCTGTTACTTTTGTTCTCTTTTACTGCATTCATCACCGTGATGTGAGCTTTTGTTTCGTTTCCCAGAGGTTTGGTTTTCCAAGAATGAATCATGAACAATAACATTCAGTGGAGTCAGAAACATGAACAATCCGCAACTATCTGCTCCTTCTAGATTAAAACTACAGGAGTATTAAATTGAAAAGGGAAAGATTAGAATTCCTTCTATTTAAGAAGTGAAACTTTACTTTCATGTCTTAGTAGCAAGAATTGGTGAGACAGTTAAAAAGCTGTATCATGCATTGATGGGTTAATAAAATTTACGTTTATACAGCTTGTTTCTGGCATGGTGATGCCTGGCAGCTGAGTATTCCAACCCAGGTGAAAAGAACAGACACCAAGTCAATAGCTAAGACTGTTACACAGAATAATAACTTGGCCTTCCTCCTGATCAACCTGACAACCCTTCTTTTTAGCTAAGTGATTATTTAATTAGTTCCTAGTAGGATTTTGGAGATAGTTCTTTGAGGTATAGAAGTAAGGGACAAGAAGACCCACAAGGTTCTTCTAGAGAAGATAATTTCCTCCAGGGAACAACTTTCAGAAAACCATGTTCTTACTTCTTACAGCCCCCACCACAGAAAACCGTAGAGAGCTTGTAGCTGCACGGAAAACAGAGGTTGTATTGTGTTTGAATAATATAATAACTTCAATATTTTGTCCTTCCTGTCTTCAGACAAACTGGTCTGGATTTTCTTCCTAGGGGTGCATAAGGTATCCCTCAACTGCACAGCAGAAAGGCACAGATGGACATCCGTCAAAATTCTCCTGGGAATAGCATTTGCAGCAGTGCGGAACGACAAATGGTACACTAAAGGTGTATCTTGTTTTATAACAGTGGGGAAATAATAGTAGTACTGGCTTCAGCTTGTCCAAATGACTAGTAATCTCTTGGGTGGCTATAGAAATATGAAGATACTGATGCACAAACTAGCACTGGGGAACTGACCCAAATCTATAAAATGGACCCAAATCTAGCACCCAGAGCTATGAAATGTGAGAAGCTGTACTTGGGCTGCAATTTATTGCTTTTTCTTACATTGAGACCTACTTGGTCAAAGGAACATGCACATCGCACGAGGGAGCCATCTGCAAGAAGCTAACAGTAGACAGATTGGTGTATTTCTTTATTTCGAGGTTGATGTATGCACAAATTAAGTGTCTAGAACTACAGTTCAGTGTCACTAAACATCCTTATTTTTTTCTTTCATTTTAGTTCTCCAATCCTTCCATATTATTTCTGAACAGTCATGACTGCTTACACAGCAAACACACTTTGTATAACTTGAATGGATTTAAAATAAGATTAAGTTATTTACAAATTCTCATCCTTTTAATCAAATACATATAGAAGAGAAACTATTAGAGAAACTAAAACAGTAAAAAAAAAGTTTACTCTTCTTGAAGTGGGGCACGATGACTGGAGCTAACAGTAAGAACCAACACATTCTTACCTGCAATGTAAGTGTACCGTACTAGATCACAGATAAAAAATCACCCTATAGCGGTGTTTTTTAAGGAGTACAACTAGAATATTAGATTCATGAGACACACTTGCACAATTTGTAGCTCCATGGTTTTGCGGAATAGAAGAAAGCAGAATGTTAAATCAAGGAATGACAAAATGACCATCACAAAGCAGCTGAATGGCTACAACTAAAACAATAGAATTATTGGTATAGGATAAAAAAGGAAAGGTCAAGACGAAATTATTTAATAACCTTCCAGAAATAGCCATAGAAAGTCATGTACGTGTCATATTTTCTAACGTTAGTTTAGAATGGATTTTTGTGAGCAGCTGAGTTGTTACATGCAACACTTAAACACTGTGGGTATTTAAAACGATTGTCTTGGATTACGAGTGTCCTAAAGCTCTTGCTGAACACCTTTCGCAAAACACGTACTAAGTACTCATTCCTGTAACAGGCTGCTCTCCCAACCTTATTACAGAAAACACCTCGGAAGTTCACTTCCATCTGGAGTGCTGAGGACACAAAGGATACTTTAATGAATTCTACCCTAACTCCCATCCAGCTGGAAGCTGGCTGAAATCTGTCTACACTTTCCCACTGGTGGTTACGCTGCTCGAATGGACAAACCGAACTGTCAGGAAGAATACATTCTGCACAGACCGCGGGTTCGTGGGCTTCTCAGACTGTACCTGCAGAATTCAGGTGTCAGCAATACAGCAACGTTTAGTTTTGCAGTAGGTATACCGGTCACGATGAAAGCACGAGAGTGCAGTTTCTGCACGGGACTGCGACTGGAGTGTAAACCCTGTATTGACGGGCTGATTGTCCTGCTCGGCTACTGGTTCTTGGTTGCGGCATGTACGTGCTAGCTTTAATAGCACATTTATTTTCCCATGTTGAAAGTACACGAAAGGCAGAAGTTTTTCCTGTATTGGTGCAGACGGTCTTGTGCTCTTCATTGTATCACAGAATTACAGTGTAATAACTGTTCAAATTACAGTGTAGTAACTGTCGATGTAAGCTGGCTTTTTAGTAGCAAATGATCGTAACTTTTACAGATGTTGGATGTGAACTTTGCAAACAATTCTACATTTCAATGTCTTATCCAGATTCTAAATATTCTTGCTGATGAGCATTACCATCTCCAAACAATTCAGCTGATTCTGTAGAACAGCAAGAATTATCACGCTTCTATCCACTTGTCTTTTAATTGCAACATCTATTATGTACACTACTTAAAAAGCTCTATAAACCCAGTTCCTGATGTATCCTGCAGTTCTCAGAATTCTATCTGCTTAAAAGTACGGCTGTACTGGCAAGGAAAGTCAGGGCACTTGTTCTGAAGCAGGAAGTGGGTGCTCCATTGGTCCAGGGTATTATTTGCACTGGCAAGTTCATTTTCAAAAAAAAACTGCTCCCCCTTCCCCTCTTACCAACAGACCAAAATTAGTTTGTGAACCCAACTTCAGTGGAAACAGACAGTTTCCATTCAATGAAAGGGAAGTGCATTGAGTCTGGCAGGAATTTGCTAACTGAGGAGTGCCACAGCAGTGACAACTGTTAAAATAGAGGAGACATCCTTCACTTCCATTGGAAGCAGGAAAGGTCCAACTATTCTTGGATAGAAACAGCAGGATAAAAAGGAAGTACGGAATAGAAGAGATCGGTAGGAGGGACTACGTAGTGTGGGTTGATGCCAATCATGTCTCAGACTAGCTTTAGCTACGGCGTATAAGAAACACCGTTGTTTTATGTCTGAAGCCTCTAGTTCTTACAAGAATATACTCTAATTTTGTATCTTTTTGTATGCAATCTTTCAGTTTTTAACTACTGTTTTATGAGGTAAGATAACCAAGATCTTATGTCTTAAAATAATCTGTGTTTTTTTATTTTATAGTTTAATTTGTGGGGTCAAAATTTATTGGATTAAAGCCGGCCAAATAAGTATGAGCCATCTCAAATGTAGTGAGTTAAGATAAATTGATGTGTGTGGAAAATGCTGAGACCCATTCTCTGAGGGGCTCCGGAACTGCAGAGTACCCCGCAAAGCTTTAAATGGCACATGGGAGGTTGTCAAAGCCCAGTTCCTGGAGAGGCACTTACTTGTGAGCAGCAATCAAGAGGGAGGGGAAAGACTGCACTATATGAAGGAGCAACAGAGAAGATTTAATATGGAATGCTAAATTTTATGCTACAGTGAGTTTTGATAGAATAAGACACAAAAGTTCTGATTTGGCCAGGCAGACCAAGAAAACAGGTTTTCTTGACATTTTCCTCAGCATTGCAGGGGGATTAATTCTGTTGTGCTGCAAGTTTAGTGCTGCAAGCTGCTCAGTCCTCTAAAGTGCTACTGATTGATTTGGAAATTACTAGCGATTGCAAAAGTGAAGAAAATACATTGAGATGTTTAACACCATGACAAGACAAAGATTTCTACTTCTACAAAGTTTTTGTATTATAAATGGACACAAATAACTAGAGAGGGTCAATCCATAATCTCCAGATTACTCCCACGGTTTAGAAAAAACCTCTCGCTTTAGCAAGTATCAGCCTCTTTTGGAGTGGGGAGATTCTGAAGATCCTTGCCTATCTCCTGAATAAAATTTTAAGAACGTGGAAGATGCTGAAGAAATCCTGAATTGTGTGATAGGCAAGTGATGGCATCTTGGTTTATGGCTACACAAAGTTATGTTTATCCATAATAAACTCAAGGTAAATGAGAAATAAAACTTCTCAAATTATCTACAGCAAAACCTTCTGATTCGTGAAGAATCAGATCTTAAAGGTAACATTTAGGCTAGAAAAAAGTAAAGTTGTTTCCACTTCGTTCTTAATTTCCCTTTCCATGTAAAGGTATAATTTTGCTGGGGTTCCCTTGGGATAGTACTATCTATAAACCTTCCAGGAAAAACTGGTAAGCCTGCTCAGGAAAGAAATCGTAAGTGTTGGGAAAATGTGACATCCACATTTGGTTTCGTTCTGTAGTTTGTGGACATTTCCTCAAACACTAGAAGACATTCCCATATATCTGGTTACCTTTCCCAGCAAGTGCTGCCACTAACTTGGACGTGTGGCTTTGTATTATGATTTAAACATTGCTCAAAAATACACAGCCTTTCCTGAAACACACAGAGGCCAGTGCCTGACTATGACAAACGTTCTTTACTTGGGTGTTTGCAACGTAAAGCATACATTGAAAAGAGTGGGATTGCTTACCTCAAAAATATAATCCTTGCCATCCTTTCCATGTACAGCTTTAACAGCACAGATGTCCAAACCACCGAATATTTCAGAACAGGTGTCAACCCAAAGCTTGTACCTGTTTCATAAAGATAATGTTTTCTGTGAGTATCTCCTCGGGCTTCTGTTTTTCTATAGGCTTCACCTAAAAATGTATACATATAACATTTCCTCTAAATTCAGAATTTTCACTACGTAGTCAGTTTTACTGAATTTGTATTTCTCAGAAGAGTAGCTTAGAGATACTGGCCCGATGACTCTGCTTTTCCCAGTAGAGTCCAGAAAAGCTGTGGCTCTGTGTCCTGACCTAGTATTTTGCTGGATTCTATCCCAGGCTACGTTGGTCCAAACATGTGTCTGCTCTAAACTGTGAGTAACCTGAAGGTAAAAGATATGCTGAAGCACAAACAGCATTTACCTACATCCCAGTGCCCTTACGCTAGGGCAGCTTGCTAGTTGTGGCTCTACTTTACAGCAGAACTCCACAGACGGGGGATCTACCATCTGACCAGGTTTTGTGGCTTTGGTGATGCCGAGAGGTTTTAGAAAGTAGGGAACAGGCTTCTGTTTTCCTGTGAAATTCAAGCTTGCGCATCTGTGCACAGATCCTTGGTAGTGTACTTAATTATGGATGGGCTTTATTCTTGTATCAGGAAAACTAGAATGAGAGTCTAAATTACAGTCTAAAATTACAGTCTANTCAGGAAAACTAGAATGAGAGTCTCCCTCTTAAATTACAGGCCCGACTATCCAAAGTAGCAATGGTATCTTTAGATGGACATGGCTTAACAAGGCAAAAGAAAAATCAGGACAAAACAAGCCCTAAGATGATGAAGAGAAACAGACAAATGACACTACATAAAAGTTACGTAGCGTGCCCAGAAGGACAATATTCTTCATGTAGGGTTATAGGCAACTACAGTAAAATCAACAGAAAGGCAAAGAATTCTGAGAATTTCCACAAGTCTGAAAAAAAGCTAGTGTTTCATACAGTACTGAACGTAAGAACTCCTCCAATTCATTTCTAATCTCATGTGGACCGAGGAATGGGACAGTTTACTCATTCTACAGGCAGGAATATGATTTAGTTTTATTGCATGAAGAAAGAGCTTTATCCATCCTATGAATAGAGAGATTATCTGACTAACAAGGGAATGAAGTGCGACTTACTAGAAAAAGAGTGAGGCAATTCCTGTGATCAAGTACCGGACTGTCAGTGACATAACAGGCAGCTGTAACACTTTGCTGAGAGCGTTCTCAGGTGATATAAGATGCCTGTGTTTGCTCAGCGGCAAGGATCCACTCACAGGACACAAAATGGCATTGAGAACCTTCCTTAACTAATAGCATAGCTGTGCATGGGCACCATCACATACAATCATGGCAGGTTATATAGGCAGGTATCACGGGTCCCCCAACCAAAGGACATGTTTTGCTTTAAAAACCACCAAGTTTTAAAGCAGCCATTCATCTTGGGTTTTTTCTCTTTCACTGGCGAGAGTTTGAGTATAAATGAGAGCTATTTCCTTCTACAGGCCCTCTCCGACCCAGCCTTCGAGCCATGATGGTAGATTTGCCACATCATAGTATTTTCCATTGCAAAAAAATGGATGGAATAAACATTGCATTTGACTTTACTGTAGGATCAAAGGAAGCTCATTGCTGGGCTGAGTCTTGTTAATATATAAATATCTTCAGTGATAGCGTCCTTTCCAAGTAAACTTACTAGGTCACATTCTTCATATTTTCTTATGTCAAGACTGTTCCAGTGGAAAAGTTTTTCTTTTAAGCAGAATACAAAGAATTGATACAACTGTTTGAAAAAATCCTGATGGCAGTATTTTAGCAATGAAAACAATTTTTTTTTTCCTGTGAGAAACATGTTTTTTGTCCAAAATAAGAGAGTTTTTTGGATGCCTGACAATTTCAACATCTGTTGAAATTTCAAGCACTGACTGACTGGCCTGCCTGCATGCACTTGCTTACAAGTAATAACTTTTTGTTTGCGGTAAAATACCAACGTGTATCTTAGACAGACATGAGGACAGCAAAACTTGTCTTACAGTAAATAGCTGGACTTTGTATGAAAAAAAAAAAGATGACATTTTCTTTAAAAAACAAAAACATCAATCAGATCCATGAAAGTATTTTTAATAGTCTGCCTTCTGCCAACAAACACAGAGCTGGAAAAATACAGTTACATTTGGAAAGAGAGGTCTTGGCCGGACTAGCCTGTAGCGTTTTAAACCCAAGGTCTGCACAGTAGGTTTGTCAAGAGGTCACAGTTCTTATTTCCCAGAGCCAACAGAGCGTGCAGCAGCCTTAGAACTGACAGGGTACATAAAGTCTGTTCCTGAGGTGTCTGACATGAAGAAGCTGGTGTGCCAGATGAGGTGTGCACAGTCAGCACAGGTCTCCCTTCTTCTGGTCCTGTCTGGGGAGCAGTGCCTCTTTGAGACCGGGGGGTCAACAAGAATGTGGAACACTGAAATGTGCCTGTTCTCTGCCTCGTCACTGCCCCTTCCTCTGCCACCACCTTCTCTTCTGGATTTCTAGACTAAGATTTGCATTCAGTCAACAATGGCAGTTCAGGCACTGCGTTCACAAACCACTTCTTCCTAATTCATGAGATGTATTAGAAATGAAACACATATGCATCAGATTTGATTGCTTTTGGTATGCCCTTAAACTACTTCAACTCTTCAGAAAGCTTCAGTTCTCCCTTCCCTTCCTTGCTTTGCGCTGTGCACTTCAGCAGGCAGCCAAACAAACGCTGTGGCTGTGTGCCACATACCTCTTTCTGTTCTGAGCAAACATCCACCTTTTCTATGCTTTTCCCTTCATCAGCATAAAAGAGGTTTGGTTTTGTTGACTAGTGCTTTTTTTAATGGGAAAATACCTATTATGCTCTAATTATCTTGCATTCAAAAATGGAAGCAGAAGCAGAGCACGTAGAGCATTTCCAGGGAGGTAGCCAGGCAAGGTTAGCATTGCATGCTCATTACCCATACTTGATATTGTTTAGTTTTCCTTACGGCAAAACTAAAGTGCCTGTGTTTTTACAGACTGTAATTATACACACTAGAGCACACTCACTCTTTTCCCGCTCGGTGAAGGCATAACCTCACTTTCTAAAGGAAGGTGGGAGGAGAATGAGAAAGAGAAAATAATGTGGCTCCACTCCATCCCCAGAGGGGAGATCAGGGAGGACACAGTCTAGACAGGGGTTGGACAGCAGCGAGTTGTAATTCCCGTCTTACTTGTTTCCACCATTCTCAGGGCAGGCAATGGTTCAGTTCTGGTGCCTCCCTCAGCTCCTAAGAGGGAACAAGTTGTAGGTTCCAGACTTTGAAAAAACCCCACAGCCAAACACCAGAAGAAGACTACTGTTGAACTGTAAAACCCCTTTTAGATTACGCTTTTATTGTACAGAGTTTTTTCAGCTTCCACTGGTAGAGGCCTCTAGAGAAGCTGAACAAAAGAAAATTCATAGCCATCAAAATGCCCCACAGGTTGATTTTGCAGGGAAAGGAGGTCTCTGTGTTGTGGAGGAACTTGGAACAAATGAGCGGTACTGAGGGAAGAGTTCTGTCAGTCAAAGACCTGAGCTTCAAAATGGTGCTGCGAGGAGGATGTCTTTGCCTGCACTGCGGGAAGTATCCAGCGTAAGGATGGGAGACAAAAAGAAAAGCCCCGTAAACCAAAGTACAGAGCTGGAATGATGGAAATAAGCTTCAGTACATCCCAGCGTCTGAGTAAAAAGCCTCACAGTACAGTTTAGTGGCAATTTCAAAAATGTGAAATAAACAATTTAGCAGGATTGAAAGGAGAAAAGAGAAAAATTATTTCGATATAGGCAAAGATTGCTTGGTTGTAACAGATGATGTAGAAGGAGAAAAGTTTAAAACACTGGGGTCAGGCTGTTAGGTAAAAGAGGGGAAAAGAACCACAGGAAATGACTGATGGTTTGAATCTGAAAAATGGAATTTTCTGAGGGGAATTCCAGTAGTTTTCTAGGTGCAGACAGGTATGTAGGAACCCTAGGGTGCACGTAAGCACCTAAGGCTGGTGCTCAGTTTGGGCAGTAAACTCTGAGACGGGCCATATGGAAACTCTTGGCTCATGTCCTTTCATCTAATTCAATGGGTTTTTTCCAAAATGAGTGGGAGACATGCATTTATTGTGGATCACACATCAACAATGCAATTTTTAAAAAATTAATTAAAAATAGAATTCCTTTTTTTTTTAATTACCCATTACATGAGACTAGACTTACTTATCTGACATAGCAATTTGTTCCAACATTGCAGAGCCCGTGTTTGTCTTCCAGTTTCCGGATATGGAAGTTCTCCTGAAAGGGGAAGATATTACAAAGACAGCCAGTGGGTTTATATTTTCATTATCTCTTAAATTACTCTGATTTTCAGTGAATACTACAGCAGTAGTTACACTTTTTTCATATCTGGCAGCTTATAACAGAACATGCAAACCGCAAAGGATTCTCAGGCGTCGCCATTGTCAGGAACACTCATTTCACAGTAGGCACCTTATGAAGTACGACAGTGTTCTGAAATCTGTGTTCCCCATTTATTCATTTAAGACTTTTTTTTAAAAAAAACCCACCTACTACAATGAAGTGGAAGTGTTAGCAGTAAACTTGTATCAGTTATAAACGGACGGAATAGCCTGTAACATAACGCAGTACTGCATACGCCAAGAAACTGAAGCTTCAGCTTCTCGTTTCAAATCCACACCGCTGCAGGGTTAGGTCCCAATACTTGAAACTCAAGATATCTGTCTTTTTAACATCTCTGAAGTGATCTCAGATCTGTTTTAGAGCTGGCTTTTCTTCTCCAGTTTTCACTCTTTGCTAGTTTATTAATATAATCTATGCTAGTTTATGTCAAGGTGTGAGTATACCATCTTTCATTTCATCTCCAAGAAAGCATATAAAGCTTTTTTCTCCCCAGACCTCAGGACTGAGAAGATTACTGTTTTCTGAAACCTAAATGCTGTACTGGGAATAGGCTAAGGATACAAATTATGAAGTGTTTCCAGTTAGTAAAATAATAGGAACATCTGTAATGTATTAAAAGTATATTAGGCAGCAGCTATAGTTTTCTCTCCCTTTTTCTATTAACCTAATTACGAGGGTCAGTAGCAATTGTGGGGGAATGTTGACTTTCCTATGGGAGCCCGATGAAGTTAGCTGAATTTTAGAGCGTAACGTTCTTGTAAAGTGTCATATTCTTTGTGACGTGGCAGAAACTAGTGAGAGGGGAGGGTGCATGTTGAGTGCTGCGTGTTAGGTACCTCTGCCCAGTAATAAGGCTATTTTGTGATTTCTCCTTCATTTTTCAAGTGTTATTTATTTATACGTCTGTACTTACGAATTACAAATTTTAAGTTCATTACCACTCTACGCACATACTCTGCATCAGAGAGCTGGTACTTCTCACAAATTGCAATTAAACTCTATTGCAGACTTCTCAAAGACATTCACTAGCAAGAACTATTTCAGGTGTCTTTTAGGCAGCAAGATGTGACCAAATCAGAAAAAAAAAAAAAATTATCCTGAAGACTTTTAGGAAGGATTTATTTCGAGATCCTCAGCTGCAGCGACGTAATCTCAGCACTACTGACTAGAGGAGGAAAGATGGTTTGGTTCAAGCCACGCTTTCACTTCACAGGGTGAAAGGTCCCCGGCTGAACCTGAAGCAGTCTCATGACTGGATGCTTGGCTGGCTGGAATGATGCTGTAGGGACCAGATGAGGACTGAGAGGAATGCTCTGGGCACAGACCTAACTGGTGTCATCTCAAGAGCTGGTGGGCTGGAGCCGTTGCTGCTAGGTCTGTGACACAGAGTAACGCCAAAGCAACAGGGCTGGTCCATTAGACCAGACCATCTGGCACTTCAAACCTTAGATATGATTTCTGTAGTTCATACATAATTTCTATATCTTGTATATGATTTGCTTTACTGACATAATTAGTTTTCCCACCCTTCTTATGTTCTGATAATTGCTAAGGGTCTTTCACATCATTATTTCCTCCTCTCTTGCTGAATACAGAGTAATACAGAAAACAACCCCTAACACTTGTGAGTGCTTTGCACTTAGGCTTAACATGTTTTCAGTTGACTTGATCTTTGCAAAGAAGGCAGAACTGTTTTGAAAAGGAATTATGGTTAGTATAAACAATTCATAGTAACTTGAGCCTCCCCTTTTCAAACACCTTTCTGCTTTATTTAGTCCCATTTAAAGTACGCAGTCCACATTGTCTGGACAGGGACTGGTAATCAGAAAAACATGTAGAAATGTGTCCCTGCAATTCCCGTGCAGGCAGCCTGCTGAGGGGTCTGACTCTATAGCACTGTCTTTCTTTGGTTGATGTGCTCTACTTTTGTTTTATTGACCTTTTGATCAAAGTACATTAAGTTATGGATTGAGAGTATTGCTTTTGGACAGGAGATGTAAATTCAGTGTTTTTCTATTTGTTTTTCTTCGTTGTGTGTGACCCTTTTAACTGCATTTCCTTGAAGTCACATGATAACTGTAGTGGTACCAAGTGTAGTTAAGTATGTGTCACAAAGCATTTTGAGGAGCTGTGGTATTTAGAGGGATCCAACGTTGCATTTTGGCTATAATCTCTACTGACGGATGATAAGCACCAGCGTTTTGTGAGTCATGGATCCACTTATACCACAATTTCCCACAGAATTATAAAACTGAAGCTCTTAATAACTCTCTTTAAACTACAAAAACAAATGTTCAGCTGGTATTTTTTGTGGTGGCTCTCTAAGTACTCTGTTCCTGTGTCACGGAACAAAATGAGAACCAGCTGTAAAACAATATTCTACTGACATAATGTATATGTACGCATACGAAGAATTTTTCAGACATTTGGTAAATCTTCTCCTTTCCGTGATGGATCGGTAACAATGGATCGGTATTTCATTTTTTGGTGTGATTTAACTGTCTGAAAGAATCTAGAGAAAAAATGATGGCTAGGCTTTTAGCATTTGGATGAACCCATAGTCTCTGAGTAGAAACTTAAAAATAAATAAAAGGTAGGAGGAATAGGCTGTCATTTTAACGTATTTTTGCTGTCCCTTAGGCCAACTGCTTCTTCTGTGAAGGAGAAACATTTATGTTTGAAAATGATAAATTTATTGTGGCTGACTCTTCCAAAATTATTCTGGAGACTGAAAAGCATTTAAATTTCAAGCCAAAGAAAAAAACTGTAGGGCTCTCTCCTATGAAATGCAGTGGTCCAATTTCCACCATAGGGAATGAACCATCAAGTTACTAATATTGCATCCGACTGCGGGTATCTGGCACTGGGTCATAACCAATAAGAGTTGGGCCTTATTCCCAAGACTCTGTCACTGGGGAGCTGTAAGACGGAGACAAATCAACTCTGTTTATTATAAACAACACACGAGGGGAGAGATGGGTAGCACAACACAAGAAATCTGCATGTCAAAGCACCAACAGGAGAGAAAAATACTATCCTGCCTTGGAGAGGCAGGAGTAGTTGTATGAAGAGGTCTGAGACAGAGGAGAAAGACCAGAAGCAGAGGGAGAACAAGGCTGTTGAATGCTGGGCAGAATAAAGGGGCAAGGGAGCAGCTGAGGCCATCAAAAAGGTTAGGCATTAGATGTGGGGACTGAGAGACAGAAAGGCAGAAGTGGTCTGGGAAAGCGGTGGGACTGGACCAAGATACGGTTTGGACAGATAGGAGAGAGGTGAGCTTGGGGTGTAGGAGTGTGGCTCTATTAGAAAGAGAAGGATGGATGTCTCCAGATATGGGGCTACAGTCAGGAAGTCAACAGTCTGGAACACCAATGTAAGACAAACAAGCAGAATTGGAATTAACTTCCCTGGAGAAGCCAGCGGGTAAAGCTGTGTCATTCAGAAGCATTTATTTATGATTCGTATTGCCTATAGGGAGAGGTGGAGTAGGCCCAACACACCTGAAATTCTGCAAGGAGCTTGAGTTACAAAGTTTCTGTCCTGCATCACTAAGAACACAGTCACCAACAAAGGATTCCAGAAACTATTTGAGTGTTCTGCCTTGGTCACTGTGTACGACTCAAATTTCCAACACACTGTTTCTGCAAAATTTAGTTCTGGGGTCAAAATAAAGCAGGAGGACTGAGTGTCAACACCGCTGGATGGATCTGACCTATGGGAACGGTATTTCCACCCCGTTCTGTGTTGTGCTTTCATGGGGCCCCTCAGACCTACAGTGAGAGGCAGACAGACGACTGAGCTGTTCTTGAAGGGCCTAGTCTTTTGTGTTCTTTATAAAATACCCCTGGAAGTCCTGTGTCAGGAGAGGCCAGCAGTTACTCATACGGCTTCCATCTTGTAATGTCTTAGGGGAGAAGTCAACAGGATGTGGCCTTCTGATACCACCCTACGGAGATATGCTTTGCTCCTCCCCTTCACCCTGGCAAAAGGTTCTATTTTCTCATAGACCTTATTGGCTGTTCCTAAAGTACCTGACACTTAATGCTAACCCTCTAATATTAGAAAACATTTCACACATTTTCTATAACTCAGCTCCAATTTTTGCTTCTCTTAGTATTTATGGTTTGCTTACAGTTCAAATGTTTTTACTGATGAAGAACTTGACTGTACCTTATAAACGTCAACATACAAGAAATCCCTGATCCCTCCACTGTTACAGGAGCTCCTAGAGAAATACCTTTGCATGTGTACGTGGGTGTGCATACGTAAATGCATATGCGTATTTTTATCCATGTTTTGTTGTATTTTTCCTGCCTTGGAATTGTAAGCATGAGGGTACAAAGACATGAGGTGATCTAGCTTGTCTTAAAAACATGAATGAAATGAGTGTATGTCAGATCACATTGCTTGATAATTGAAACAGAGTAAAAATACACATAAACACAGTTACTGTGGCTCAACTGCTAGATGATAACCTGTTTTGCTGCTCTAGCTTAGTGTTGTTTGTGAAACTGAAACATCCATTTAGCCTCTCGTATAGTCACAATCTTTAAACAAACACCTGGATTCTGAAATTAGAGAAGATTTTCATCCATATATGTGAAGGCCACTGCAAGATTGGAATTTTTCTTATATGTGTTATGTTGAAAAGAGAGTACTGTGTTGCAATAAAGTGTTATGATTCAGGTTTGTGTGAATGAATGCATCTAACTGTCCTTAGAGGGAGAAGAAAATTTGACCCTGTGTTGGTGAAAGGATACAAAGGAATCCGATTTAACAAGTCCTCTACAAAAAGAAATCCCCTTCCAACTGCTCCTTTCTTTACATGAAAAAACAATCAAAGCTTAGCAGGGAAACCGCTCTGGCAGGCTCACCTGTTTTCTTATTCTCCTCCTCCCAGTCACAATCAACTTAAAAAAAAGGTCTTGATAGATCTAGAAAGTCTGAAATGTTGTCTTTCCAGAGAGTATGACAACGAGGCATGAAGTCACCACATCAGCTCATCCAACAGTCTTAAACTTATTGGTGCTTATCAATTTTGAAACAAAAGGATGAAAGAATATAAGGTTTTGGCTCACATGTATGCTTTGTAGTTACTGCCTATCTTTTGGATCCTGATGTCGTATTTGGAGTCTATGAAGGGTTCAGTAGTGGCGTAGGTCTGAGTAAGTGCTACCACGCTGGCTATGTCCTGAAAATCGTAGTGGTTGTCTACCTTGATCTGTAGTCATCATGCCACAAGTAAACAGCATATACAAAAGAAAAAAGAGCAGTTAGGAACAAAATGTAGAATTCAGTTGCAAATTGCATTCATGACAAATAAGGGTCTTGACAGCACCAGTTTATTAAAAAAAGTATCGGATATTTAATCTGATTTCTAGATTCTATACCTTTCATGCATTAAAGTATCTATTTTCTAGGCAAAATATTACCTATATTTCTGCTGGTTATCCGCAGAAAGCAATTTGGACGCAGTGAAATTTTATTTTGCTTTTCAATTTGTTTTTTTTTTAAGTGGTGATTGTTAGTTATAGATTTGCAGGCTTTAGAATTTTTAAAGGTAATTTTTTTTTACGCAACACTAATTTCTGTAGAATTCTTGCTGACTCGGTAAATTGCTCATGTAGCTGAATGTATATGTGTACTATCACATCAGGTATCTTCAGGGAGGGAAGAGATGGAGGGTCATGATATTCTGAAGAGCGGAGCACATGGAGCTCAGAGGGCTGGCTCAAGACAGCAAAACCAGGTTTTCTCATTTTTCCCCCTTCTCTGCAAGGAGTTAGGCCTCCTGGGAGTTGGATTTTTAGTTGTGGAACACTGCGCTAAGACTGGTACTAAACCCATCAACTTTAATATCTTGAAATAAGAGAGGGTTGGAAAAGCGGGGAATATGGATTTAGGGGGAGAGGGAGAAGGAGACGTTAGAGGGCAGGTGGAGGGCAGAGGCATTACTTTTGGACAGGGAGGGCACATCTCTACGGTTGACCTCAGGAAGCTGGCTGAAGTGGGGAGAAAAAGTGACTCGGAGGAGAAGTCTTAGTCAGGGCTGGTAGAAAACGGGAGCGGGAAAGTGGAACTGCAACAACACACTGCCCCAAAATGCATGTCAGGAAGGTGAGGGAAGGAGGCAGGGATGCGGTGTTTCTCATGTTATCTAATGTTAGAAGAGTCTGCAACTCTGTGTGGGCCCAGTTTGCTTCCACTGTCACCTGGTACTCACAAGGGGACCTGTGGGCCAGAGTGCCCGAGCTGTGAGATGGGCCCTGCACATTAACTGGGGTCTGGGGAAGTGAAAGAAGTCCCAAAGCCTGAGTATTTGCTCTCAGATGGAGAATAGGGAGTAATTCACCATTTGAGAGATGCAAAACCAGACACAATGCTGGTTTCAGCTCAGTTCTGAAAACTTAATAGAATATGTGAGTCTAATTATGACCAATGGAAACAGTACTCCTTGCGATGCCTTTACGGAGGGCTGGGGTACGAGGAGAACCTTTGCTTGGGGTCTGGCAGTAGGCATGTCCCTACAAAAGACTGGCGTTTCATCTTTAAGGATTTAAAATATTTTATAGGTTAAAAAAATCTAGAATTATTTCTAGACATCTGAACATTTTTATGCATTATTTCCCTTTTCTATGAATGAGAGGTGACATTGAAAGGACAGTCTAAACATTTGAATACTTCACATATGCAATCCACAGAAACTGCAGTTTAAGCAATAGGTGGTTAATTCTGTTCTCAATCAAATTGGCTGCTGGATCTCCATTCACTTACTAAGTATAACATAAAGCAAAACAGTAACAGGCAAAGGAACATAACAGAGAGTACAACTTGCATAATTACTAAATAAAATACAATTAAATCCGTTTTCTCTTTCTATTGCTGTATTACTGCAAATATTATGTTCATGGAGCTTTTGGAGGTTCAACATGATAAATGTAACTATTCTCTGATGATTTGGTTTAAAATCTAAAACATGTAAAGCACTGAGGTGTTTTCAGTGAGAAAGTGGTAAATCTGTAATGACTAGGAATTTTCAGAGACCAATGAAAGCGTGGATTTAAATCACATCCCACTGAGCCATCGTTGTGAGATAAGTGATAGCAAAACAACAGTACTCACCACTGAAATGCAATTACTTTGGAGAAAGAAAGCAGCAGTTATACAGTGGTATGAAACAATCACAGAGAGTACATTAAGACAGGAAATGAAGAGAAGTTCCGTATCACGCCGAAACTAATAAAAAACCAAGGCAAAACCTTTCTATATTCCCAGGTCCAAAAAGTTGGATTGTGCAAAAAGACCTTGACTCTTAAATAGTTTCACTGCAGTCAACTAAATTCATAGATAAGATTCTGCTTCAGGAAAGCACCTCGGCACGTTTCAAAGAACATCCGATAGGGAACAATGCATGAACTGAGGAGGCGTCGATGTGAGAATGTACCATGGGCTTTAGTATCTTCCTAAAGAGAGGTGCTTTCTTGAATCACAGGCAGAGATTTGCAAGGGTAGGGATCTCAGACAGAGTTGGGACAATGAAAAGTGAAACCACCCAGGAAATGAAAGAACATGCACATTATTCTAGACAAACATCCGGCCTCCTAACATGCAATAAGTAGCATCTGCACCTTTCCCATGCCTGAATGAGCATGTCCAATCTTCACAACAACAGGAAATGTTGGCATTGTTAGCTACGAGGGAAAACAAAGAAAACACCACCATAATTAGAAGGAGCAACCACGAGTCAAATGATTGAGCTACATCATTTATGGAAATTATCTGAACATGACCATAATGCAGCCAAAGCTGTTCTTGCCATGGGCATCTTTGAACACGGCATTCATCTACGTAAGACTATGTGTGATGAATGACTGTGCCCTTTTTTTGAGCTCTGCGTTATTCCCCATACATACCATTGGTGCAGTTCTATGTTCACTTTTTGGCATGCCTTTCTTTTCACTTCACTTTTTAAAATGAATTTCAGTCATTTCCTATTTTATGTTTTGCTACTGTGTTTTCTGACCCATAAACTCACACTCTCCAAGGTTATAATCGTTAATGATGTTGAATTAATCACCTTTTTCCTTTTCCCCTTGATTTCCTTTATTTAGCAACACTGTAAATTCTTTTTGTGACCATTTATGAAAGCAATGATTCCGAATTCATCAAAAAAACTCTTTAAAGGCAGATCCTAGCTTCTGTTACAGAATACCCAAGGTCTCTAGGGAAGGCTACAGCTTCTGTACAGAAAACAGTAATTTGGTCATTGATTAGGAAATCAAATTTGCAAAGGCATATGAATATGTTTTATTCAATCTAATGAAAATGGTTCTGTCTCTCAGGAAGTTCTGTGAATAACCAATTCTTTTCCATTGTTCATTTGAAGAAGTTTTGGATCTCCCAGTCGTGGGTACAGCTGTCACTTCTTTGTCTTTTTCTTCCGCCTAAAATGTACATTTATCAACCTCTACCACCCAAGCATAAACATGAACACTGAGTAGAACAGCATTACAACTAGAACTAAAAAACTGAACACCTCCCCATGTAATTAAACTGGCCAGCAGCAGGACAGTAAGTGTTTCGGGTCCGAAACCTACACTGAGTGCCAGATTTTAACACAGTAAATACCATCAAAGGCAAAGCTGATGCTTTAGAAAATAAACTAAGAATTCTTAAAGATTTTTATTTTCCAAAATACTTACAAAGCATTGCCAAGAGGTTAAATGGAGTTCACACTTACCTCACTGTGCTTTGCACAGCATTGCACAGGCACACACAAGCACAAACAGTTATTTACATGGAAAATGTCATGGGATTGTAAATATTGACATTAAGATCAAGAGATAAAGCATGGGAAGGTCACTTGACTTTTAGTAACATCCAAACCTATCTGTAGGGTTACAAAGCTAATTAAAACTCGCACACATAATTCCTGTATTTGAAACATTTACTTTCAATATGATTTAAGGATGCCTGCTTTAAAAATCCTTTAACCGAGAGGCAAATCTGCACCAGAACAAGGGGCACTCCCTGCAAGGCCTATGTTCTGTCCTACTTACCATCCGATACCCAGTACAATACATGAATCTCTTTTTTCTTTTTCTTTAATAGACTTTCTCTAGCCTTCCTAAAATGTATACCCACGTAACACTGTTCTGTTCTGACTTCTTTTTAAAAAACGTATCAAGGACACGTACGCGAACCAACCCAGGTTGGTTCTTTTTTTGACAGAATCTCAGTTTCTGCTCTGCCTGATGAGAAGACAAAGGAGGACTCGTTGGACCTGCTCTTTTAACGTACCAGCAGAGTTCTCAAAGCCTGATGAAACTACGGGGTCTCCTAGTTGTCAGCTACGCAATACAGGCCATGGAGGTTTGTCACTGATTTCTGCATCAAACCCAAAGCTAGGGTTAGTATGGCTTTTCAGGAGAAACCCACATTTGATTTAAAGACTCGCAGTTACAAAAAATTTACTGCAATCCTAGTTAAATTATTCCATTAGTTAAGCAGAGATGTAATATGCCTTATCTTCTGCCAGGGCATCCTCGAGATTTGAAATCAAGGGTTCCTGCCACAGGCAAGCAGAGTGTTCTGAAAACCATCACTTACTGCTTTCTATTACACGTGTGACTGTAGCTGCCACGTTTCACTGCCTGGGTAAAGGTAACTTGTATTTTTTTGCAGAAATTCTGGGTAATAACACCGTGGGAATCAGTAACTATGAAAACTTTGAAAGACTTTTATTTAACTTTTGTTTAGGAAGCATTTCAAGAGTTGGTCTTTAAGTCCAAAATACATTTAATTGTGTTTTACAGATCTGTTGCAATCTAACCAATTTAAGTTAAGTCATGTAAGCATGAAAAAAATTTCATTAGTTTGAAAATAGCCAAAAGCATTTGCAAAAGCATTCTACATACAGTAAAGGTCACCTATAGTGCAATTTAAAAATAAAGTTCTTGCTAAACTATAGGAACATCCTGTGTAGTCAGCATTTAGTCACTTACTTATTGCATTCATATTTTAACACTAGCCACTTGGGTTTTTTTGAAATTTTTTGGGGGAGGAGGGGGAACAAATCACTGCCTCACTCAAGATTCATAAGGGCAGCACCACATTTTTATGATTGCACTGTAAACTCTGGAATCAGGGTTGGTAATGGAAATGCTGACAGACTTCTAACTATAGCAATACGAACGGTACTCCCGGAACTGAGAGGACCACGTATCTTCCCATGATTCCAAAGCTGTGGAATCCTTTGCGGACCGCAGGAACAAACACTAACTCAAATTAAACCAAAAAAAACCCACTCAAAGCAAACCCAAAAGCCCCTCTGCTTTCCCCCTCACAAAAAATGGACTAACATCATTTAAGGCAATAGAGTTCATGCTGCTCCGGAGTCTGCTATCAAGGTTTCCTGTGGTATACCACATCCTGGCGCAGAAAAGAAGAGGCGGTTGCAGGGGGAAAAGCCCTGAATGCTGCATCTCAAACATCAGGCAGAAAAAGGGCAGGTAGCACAGAAGGCAAACAAACAGTACATGATCCCAGCACTTCTTTCTATCGATCCCTGTGGCAGGCCCGTGGATCCAGGGCTGATGAAGTTGTTATTATTTTGAGGTCTGAACAGCATTTCTTCTGTTCCTGCTCTTGCTTTAACGACCACAGCCATCCCTTTGTAGATGGGGACTGGACATGTGCCATCATGCAGTCACTTCCCTACCACTGACCAGTTTTCAGCTGTGCGTGGTATTGCTCCGTCAGGCAATAACAAACCCTGAGATTTCTTACTGAAATTACAGAAAACTTGATTTGAGGCATCTCCCACCTCTGCCCAGTCTGCTTTTTTAAGTTAATTCCTGCCTTAACACAACCAGCAGTCTCAAGGCTTTTCATACATTTGAGTAAACATTACGTACCCTTTAGCTGTGACAGTACCACCGAGAACTTACCGGTTCCATGGGTTTCCTCTTAATTTAGGTTAGAGTTACTTGGTAGAGAGATGCATTGAGAGAAGATCTACCATGTATCAGTGGCTCCACCTTAAGCAGAGCCCATACTAACAGGACACACTGCAGGTTTTCTGTGAAACGTACTGTTGGGCAGAAAGGCCATTTTACAAAAATAGTGCTTATATTTCAAAGCTTTTCTTAAAAAGTACAAGTTCTACTGTGACAATTACAACTGAGGGGAAAAGATCAGAAAAGACCGACAACAGAAATTATATTAAGACATTTGGCAAGTTCATATGTATGAGAGATGGAAACGGACTACACCGCGTGAACCCTTGAGCACACACACAAGATACATGAAATACATCTGAATATAAAAAAATTAAAGTTAGGGTAAACAGGGCTTCTATTACAACTTTAATAACAACACAATAAACTATAATTATTACTCAGAGAGAAAACAGAATATAGGTCAAGCATGCAATACAATTTTCCATAGAGATATACGAATATGATTGGATTGGTCACAAATACCAGGAGCAACTGGAAAAACTGTCACGGCTGTTTGTAGGAACCCACAGGCAGAACAGCTGAGATACATGACTGGTACTGGCGAATACAATACCGGTAATCAAAATAACGTCGCTGAGCAGTCCAGCGTTCTATCCGCAACTAAAACTGACAAAGATGGATTCAGCCTATACACTGCCATTTCTGTGGTTTTAAGTTCTTAAATTTTTATCTCAAACTAAAGTGAAATCTCAGTGCAACACAACCTTAATTTACAGTAAGTTGCACAGCCCACTTCCGTGACGAGGACTAGGTACTACTAGTAGTAGGTACTACTTTGATCTGTGAACTTGAAGACATGTTCCCTAGGAGAACAAAAAGTAGATTGTGTTTTGCAGACAAAAGGCAGCAGTAAAAAACTCTTTTGAAGCAGAATCCTTTTAAAATCTGACTAAGAGAAGTCTAGATTCCTACATTTCAAACTGAGAAATATTTAGCACGGAAGCTGCTTTACTGAAATAACATGATTTAACGGTTTCTGTTATATACCAATAGCATGGATTAAATCTACGTGCTTAATGATCAGACAAATCTAATGGTTGTTACCACAGGGCACCTTCAAACTGGGAGTTCGTTCACGTTTGATGTGAGTCTTAAATGAGTAGAGCAGTAATACTTTAAAACCTTGGCAGACTGGGCGCTCGTCTAAGTGTTAGAAGTCTAACCCTGTCCCGATTAACTGCGCTGCAGAAGGGTTCAAAGACAGAGGAGAATGAGGGATTAAATCTTAGGAGAAGGAGTGATTAAATCTGTAATGGAGATACAGCAGTATATATGGGTTTAGAATGTGACTGCAATATCCTGTCTGAAAAATCTTTGTGTTGTTAATAACATGTCTATCTTCAAATAACTCTGTGTTCGTATTTTTCATCCAAGAGCTGGTTTGCATGCCACTTAACTCTTTACTAGCACTTTTTTTTACGTAACTGCCATTTATTTTATTATTTTCAAGGCAGTCCAGCTGAAAACAATTCTTTTAATGATCTTGTATGAATGTCACTAAAATTGATTCTGTAACAGGCTGAATATGGTTTTTTTTTTAGACCAACGCATTTGAAGTTAATTGGTCTAGTCCTCAGAGGAGCCATTTTTCTAAAATGAGTGGATTTGCTTTTTCAGCCACAGACTCGCAATGGGAATCCAGCAGCTGCCAAACTGGCTCAAACCTGAGCTTCACTGGTAGACCTTCTAAGTGCCGTGAGATCTGGACTGCATGATCTCCCACAGGTAAACTGGAGGCCAAAGTACTAGACCTATATTTTCCAACCACTTGCAGCAACTATAATATTCTTTAACTCTTTCACATTACTGATCATAATACAGACAGCGACCCCTCAACACCTCCCTCAGTCACAGATCCTCCATTCATTTTTCACTGGATCTACTCATACTCGTCCAGTGAAAGCAAAGACCGAGCAGTAGGAACTCATGACACGCATTATGTCTCCAGTTTTCCAGTCGCTCTTTTTGTTCCCATACTACTGACAGGCAAGTAGCAAAGTAATTAGAGTTGCAACGAAGCCATTTAGATTCACAAACAAAGAATTATCTTAAACTGAAGTTATACTGACGGAATTACTAAACCCAGGGAGAAATTCAACCCAACATTCTGAATTTGCTGAACAAACGCTAATAAGGCAAGTGTGCATTCAGGGCAAATCATTTTGAAATGTATCACAGAAGCATATTTCTCATGTCATTAAGTCTCGTAGAATTAGGTCGTGACATCTGTTGGGTTAGCTAGCGTGAGACCACAAAGCTGCGTGAAACTGCCGGCGTTGGGAGCAGTAAGTTATCAAATCATCCTCATTAAGGCTTGAAACTCGTTGGATTTTTACACTTCTGTTGATGAAAATTATTACATCAAACATTCCTTTTTCACATCACTAAGGTGATTTGGAAATTGGATTCAAACACAAATTAGGTTCAAAGATTAATTAGTTACTGGTCAGAACTGATTTTAAATGCCTGAAATCTGCAAAGTAATACTGTACTGCACTTCCGAAATGTCAAGATATTTTCAACCTGCTGCATATGTTGTTTTCACACAAGATTTAGGACTGGCCTATCTTCTCTTCTGATCCTCACATATTAATAATTACACTGAATGAATAGGGAAATGTGGAAAATTCAATTTCAGAAAACACTGCAATTACTGGGTTTTGCTTTTGCTAGAAGGAAAAAACTGCCTAATTAAAACAGTTAAAAAAGACACTGATCAAATGATATGTGTGCTCAAAAAGAGCAAGCAAGTATGGTGAGAATTGCTGCTGACACATCAGATAACCATGAAAAACATGGGTTCCAGATGACTTCACGAACACAAAAAAGTTCGAAAGCCTCTGACCTCTGATGCACAGCAGTGAATAGCTAAACGGGCTGATTCAGAACATACTTCAGTTTCAAAACTAAGCATACCCTGCCAGCCAAAAATAAAGAAAAACTAGTTAAGTATAAAACATACAGTATCCCCCTTCCTCTTATCTCGGAAGTTGGCAGAGGGTTTTTTCTCGCTGAGGAAAGGAAAGAATCCATACTCGTCTGGCAGACTTCATGTGTTATCCAAATGTGGGGTGTTTGTAGAAGTCTTCACTAGCATCACTCAAAACAGCGGGTGGTGGTGTTGCAATCACCATTTTGGAGCTGCCACGTAGTATGTGCAGAAGAACCAAGACGACACAGTTGGGCATGAAATTTAAAAAAAAAGAAAACCAAACCAACAAACAACCCCAACCACTGAACAATGCAAAACCTGCGCTGTGGAAAGCAAAGGATTAAATAGATGCTACAACTCTAACCTCTTTGCAGCTGATTAACAAAATCATACAGCTCACGGATACTTTTCTGCTAACGTTGTGCTCATGAACTGCACCGCTTTTACACTATACTGCTACCTGTATTTTCAATGCACTTTATTGAAAAATAAAACAGAATCAGCAGTCTGCCACCGTACATCTTAGTAAGAAGTACGGCATATGTCTCTCCTTCCTGAATTCATCGTTACGATTTCCTTTAGACTGAAGTTTGTACTGTGCAGGCAGTTCCCCTGGAGCAGCAGCAGGGAAAAAAAATCCTGTTACTTGAACATATCAACAAGACTCATGTCCTTCCAGTGAACCTGACAAAATAAACTTAACTTGGGTTTTACAAAGAAACAAAACACACATTGTAACTCAAGGCAGCTGGCAGCGCCATTAGTCTGGTGGATGTCGGTTCACTCTTTAGGATTTGTGTGGCCATCGGAGATTTGACATCCCCTCCTCACAAACATACTTCTGCTTGGCCAGGTCACGCTGCTAAACTCCAGCCAGACCTAAGGCTCTGGGCTAGGAACCCTACTTAGGTTTTTTGGGTTTTTTTCCCTGAATGCAGTCTAAGTTAGTTGCAAGGTGTAACAAAGTTGTACCACAGTATTTTTTGAAGGAATTGTCTGACTAAACATCACCTTTGAAATCACAGCCATGCATACACGTGGTTCTGTTAGGTTGGGTGACGAGAGCGCACCCCGTCCCCACTCACACCTGTCGGGTTTTCATAGATGGTACTGCTGCCCAGAGGTCTCTGTGTAACACCAGTAGTGACCAGGGGTTGTTAGTGACTGCTCCATAAAAACACTTCCTGTTTTATTTTATCGAGCTATGAAGCCCACCTACTCTTAACTACGTTCAAGTTTGACGTTTGCTAAATTCTGATAATCACCGATATTTCACTTGTTTAATTTCTAACCAAAATACTCTACAGACTATAAATTTCATGCATGCAAGCTCTCTGATAAGAATAAAGCTGACCTACTATTGGAAACACTTCTAATTAGATGAGCATGAACATCTAAAAAGCCAGTTGCTTTCATGATTCTCTTACTGACGTCACCACAGCAAGGGCAATTATTATCACTGCTTGTTAGCGGCTCATCTTCATCAGTGCTTTAAAATTGAAGATTCTTTGTACTGTGAGCATGCAAAGATAAGTATCATTTTATTGTATTAATTTTTAATATCTAGCCACCTAAAGAGTTCATAAATCTGCTTATCGTGCTTTTTACTGTAGAAAGAAGTATCCTAGTTTGATATACGCACACAGTTCCTACAGGCACCACGATCATGTTCTGCAATTTGCAGTGAAGATTAGTTAATCAGTTGTATGCAGTTAACCACTGTATTACTGTTGGTATTTTTCCATTTGTAATGGAAATAATACCTACCCTTTCCTATTTCAGAAATTTTCTTGAGATTAAGAGTCTGGTTTATTAGAGTGTCATCCTGTGATTTCTTCACTCTATTAATTTAAAATAAATCCTTAAAATGTAAGCTTCATACACTGAAGTGCTCAAAGCTTTTAAGTTCTTCTGCAATTTAAGTATTTTTGAACAATGCTTAGAGTTACATAATATAAGCTATTTTATTTCCAAGAAATATAATTTGATTTCTTGTAAATTTACTTCAAATTCTTCTAACTAAGATACTATGCAAAATATAATACAAGCTGTATATAAAACTAGGCAAAGATCATCTGCTAAAAAAAAAAAAAACAGGCAAAAAAAAAAAAAAAGCCCTCTGCTGGCAACAATACCGAGCGCACAGATTTTTGAAGGTGGTATTCACCCTGGCTTTCATGTCCTCAAGGCTGAGCTGACTAGAAAAGCCACAACAGGAAAAAAAAGAGGTGGCGAAAAAAATGTAGTGACAAAAAAACCCCAGATGTTGCATAAACATGACTTACCTCAAGTTCAGTGTTTAAATATTTATCTTTCCAATAATCCTCAAGCAAAGTTCATTTAACCACTCTAGTTCCATGTCATTTATTTGTGGAATATGCATCAGACTACATCTAATTTTGCTCTGCTTACTTTGGAGAAAGGAAATTAAAAGTAAAATAATGAAGGTGGCCTTTTATTAATTTTTTTTCTTTCCCAGAAACAGGCAGGAAGAGCCCTAACCCAATAAACAAGCAGAAGATGGGCTTTCTCTGGTCTATTTGGTGTTAAGGAAAGAGAATCTCAAGGCAAAGCCAGGGCTCGGCAGGCAGCAGCTCTCCGTCACCAGCAGGGGTAGCTCATCATACTCCTCTCTCAACGCAGAGAGGCAGAAACGTCTTCAACAGCCCTTGGTCTCCACACACACAACTCAGGTTTTCCGCTGCCTTGTACCTTGACAGAAAAGACTCGGTGTAAGAGTCTTTCTGTCCAGAGTAACGTTTTACACGCCCTTCACACAAGTGGCCAGCCAAGGGAGAATCCGGTACCCTTAGAAACGTGGGAACTAAAGACATCTAAAAGCTCAAGTGGATAAAAAGAGGAGCGCTTTCGTTTGATTAGCACGCCAGGTAAGCAAAGACAGGCAAATGCCCCTTAATTGTGATTTCTTTATTCAAACCAGAGGGTTAAACTGGATTATAAACTAAAGCGCAATAGATTGGTCCCAGGGAAAGGCTGGGCCACCTCAGTTCCCTCTGAAATGAACGGGAGCTGACGCAAAGTCGGGCATTGGGAGCAGCCCTCGTGCGCAGTTCCTGCGCCTGCCGTTAACACCGCCTCCTGCCACTGGATCGTAAAAACCCAGGTCTCTCGGAACTCAGGAAATCAGGGTTTGACATGATCTTAGTGTATAAAGTGACACTATCAAGTAAATCTGAACCAGGAACTCAATCTAAAATACCCGTGTCTTCACAACTGCTTTTCAATTAAAAAAGAATAGTTATCCAACTCAACACAGAAGTGATCTGATGGTAGAAAAAATCTGTATTTGCAATACCTGCATGAAAGCAGCAATTGTCATTAAAAGAAAAACATTAAATATAGTGGCAGCAAATCAAAAAGAGCAGTTCCCACAGCTCTCTAGTAGAAATTCCAGAGAAGACAAAAATCTTTGAAGAGACAAATTACCTTTTGATTCTGGCATGGCAGTGTTCCATTCCATTCCGTTCCGTTCCATTCCAATCATTCTACCAACTGCTGCCTCTAAAACCAAGTAACATTTTGCCACCTTATAAAAATATTACCCAGACTGCTGGGACTATAAACTGTACGGGGTTTTTTACCGTAGTATTCAGAAGCAACAGCTATAAATTCCCTCCCTTTTGAAGCAGACTATAGTACATGGAGACACTGGAATTGAAAATCCATGAAAGCTCATCTATTTTGTGAAATACTGCTCTTATTTTGAATTATCTACATGATTCTACAGTTTTCCTACAGGATGTGTACTGTGACCGTATCAGTTAACTGACAGTAGTTTTAAGGAAAAATAAACACAGTGCCAGATGAGAACCAGGGAGAGAAGAACTGTCGCAAAGCATCAAGAAGGCAACAGATAAACTGTTACTGCGGAGCACCCTGCCTGCTACCATTCTAAAACAATATTCCTGTGATGCTGCAGGGGGCTGGCAGGTGAGAGGAGAGAGCAGGTACGGTGAGGAAGGGCAGGAAAGCAGCATGGAATGGAGGCGATCTCTCCCCATGACAGCTCTACGGGTGACGCACCTCACCCATCACCGTTTGCCCCCAGGAACTCCCAGGGAAGAGATGCAAACATCACAGTCAGCCAGAGTTTGCTCTGGAGTTGAGGAGACGCAGCAGTTCGCTCCACGGGACTCTGCACGCGTGGCACCCAACAGAAGGAGACCTAGTGTTTTAATACGGGTCTCTGGGGGCTGTTGCAAGAGAAAGGAACGATGATGGTAATTAACAACCAGAATGCTGTTGATAGATGCTAAGGCTTCATAGTAAAAGTTAACAAGGGTCATGACAATCTGCAGTACAAAAATCAGTACAATCAACCCCTGTGCCAAATCAGAATTCTCACGGAGAAGAGATGAAGCTGATCATAAATCTGTCTGTAACCAGGTTTCCTGCCTTGTTGCTGTATTGCACACATCAACAAATACTGTGGATTATCCCCAATCCTCCTTATTTTCTCGCATTTCATTAGAAAACAGCAATCAGTTGTTAGCCTTACTTAGGCAGACAGAAATGAGAGAGCCAAGTGTTTTTCCTACCATCTCAATAACGAATTGAAGGAACCAGCGACTATATCCCTTGATAAATGAACTTTTCTGTTTCTTATTAGCAAGCGTTAGCTGTATCAGAATATAACCAAGGAGCGGGTACTAGCTTGACTAGTATTATGACATCATTTGCTATGATGTCATGGCTTATTCATCACACTAAAGGAAACCTGACATCACACCATACAGCGTAGTGAAAGAAGCCCTGTACTCTTAGTCCATTCATATAAACAGCAAAAAGACCAACTGTTTCTTTTGCTTCAGTCTGCTTATATGTATAAAATGTCGGCTGCAATTTCTCTACTGCTATTTAAGATACAGGATTATTTTGCTTAAAAGGTACCCAAGGAACATTTCTGTGCCTTTTGGGAATAATTTTTCTATTTAAAAGATCCAGATCTAACTGTAATACAGAACAGGTGCTTGACCTTAGGGTTTCTTTTACACTCTCTAAAAGCAATTTTCCTAATACAGTGAAGAATACTAACAATGTACAATGTAAAATGGACAACACAGCTTCAAGCTAAGGCCCAATGCTTGCTGATACTGTCCAGAGGCAACAGGTACTCAATCACTGTCCTGCTGGCAGTAGAAACGCCAGGTAGTATTTGTCTCCTCTGATGAATGGACTAAAAATGCGTTTTCTTGCATTTGTGAGAGCACGTTCCTCAGTATTGAGACTTCCAGAAATCCCTTTCAAATGCTATGATGTAAATGTGTCTTTGCCGGCTGTTTCAGAATGAGGAAAACAGGAGTTCTGCTGAGGTTTCAAAAACCGCTGGCCTTTTACATTGTAATGATAAGATGGTATCGATGTTGACATGAAGAAATGCAGGATCCACCCCCCAGTGAACTGCTTATTAGTGAGACTTGTGTGGGAAGCAGAACAGCCAGGTTCACGTCCCCGCTTGGAAGAAATCCACGTACCCTAGGACTGACTGGTGTACGTGATCTGCTTTTCCTGCTGCTGTTGTGACCAGTTGTTTCACATTAGGGTTGAGAAACCTTCCAGCCACAAGTTTCACTAAAATCCACATTACCGCTGGAAGGCCTTGCTGCGTAGAGCACGTTCCAGGTCTGTCCCTTCCAATGCTGGCTGGGTCTAGGGACACCTACAGGGAATACAGTTCTTCAGTGAGAACCTCTCCTGTGGCCATTTGCTACTCTAAGTGCTTTAAATATTCCACCTGTGTACAGATGGCTTTGAGCGACTCTTAAAAATTATTTCAAGGGTGGCTGCAGGCAACACTACCTAAGATGGTAATTAAAATGTATTTTTATGACATTTGTACAATGACCATATGAGATTTAGTTTTAGCACGTTTACATTTCTACACATTGAGTTGAATGTAAGGATTTAATTCTCAGCTAGGTGTACATGATACTGTGAGTTAATTTTTCACTTCATAAAATTATTTTTAAATTGTTATAAGCATCGTATTCTTAGTTTGATTGTACAATCAGTTGGACTGCACTAGGCATAAAGGTCTTTAAGGCACGCAGAGTGTAGCAGTTTGATGTGCTGTTCTGGCCGGTCTTAGGCAAAATGTGCCTTAGCTGACGATCGAGTAGGTAGACCTGCATGCTCCATGTTGGACAAAGTTTGCCCAGCTTATTGACAGCTTATTGACTTTTACTGAAACACTAATCCAATGAGTCTATGCAGATCATGAATAGCAGCAGCCATGCGATGTCACCTGGGAACCAAGCAATGGCTTTCAATTAATTCCTTCATCACTTTCCAATCCTGCTGCCCTAAGGCAGACTTGGAAATCGATAGTCCTGGAACTACTGACCACAGAGGCCATTAAAATACCTGCCTGGGGTGGGGCAGGGGGCAGGGGGGTGTGCGTGTGCGGCCGCCTTGGAGCTTGAACTTCCTGTGTAAGGTTTCAGCCTCACATCTTTATCTTTTTACTCACGTGAACAGCTTTCCTGAAAGGATTAAGTTTCCTCCAGGTAAGAACAGCGATGTTAACAGGTCTATATTATTTTCAGGTGAGCTTGAGCTAAACCAGGACATAGCGTGCAATGGTCCTGGCTCCGCTTTTGAAGTAGATCTAAAATCTGAAATTGAGACCCAATTCTAATAATTCTGAATATTTATGTAGTTTTTTTGTTGTTTTTAACAGATGGAGGTTGGGGGGGGGGGAGAAGAATCAGAGCACTAATAGTTGTAAAACTAACTGTTCAAAAATAAAATAAATCTAGTGCTGTGAAACATGTACACATCCATATAAAGCTAACAAGCTACTTTGTGTACACCTAAACCTCAAGAAAACAAGTTTTCACGAGTCTGGATTGAAATAGTTCAAATTCTGTTAATGAATTTTCAGTTCCTAAGCTTGGTTTGTGAAGTGACTATGCAATCCTTCGAGCAGTTCTGTCCTGTGTGTCAATCTACATGTGTATTATATTACTTTTTAATCAAACCTTATGTTGCTCTCTCATGAAACAACTTCTTTATAAAAAGAAGACGTACACATATCCAGATTTCTACAGCAACAAAAGACTGAAGTAAAAAAAGATCTCCAAACTCTTGCATTTTTGTCTGTGTTCCATGTACAACAGGAGCCAGAAAATGCAGATACAGATCTGTGTTGATTAGGGCTTACATGAATAAGGAATGCAGAGCAAGAGCCCGTGCCTCCAGCACACACCATCGGTGTACTTTTCCTCGTTCTTTTAAATTAAATCTGTGATGAAATAATAAAAAAAAAACCCTTTTATTGCCACTTTAATTTTTAATTCGTTATTCCCTGTAACTACCGATTGTTGAAGGCTCACAAATAGAGCATTGAAACACTGCCTTTTCATGAATGAAGTTCTGTCCAGCCTGCAAACAGGGACGTCATTTCAAGAAAATGCAGAGAAGTGCAGGGGAAGATCAGGGACTGCAAATGAAAGCAGAGCTTATAAAAAGGACAGCTTTGTTTACTTGACCAAAATAGAGAAGAAGGTAGCAGAACTAGTTTTCAGATTCAAGCAGGAGGGAAATTTGCTAGAAAAAGATAAATATCTCTTCTGCTACAGATCGTAAAATCAGCTCCAGATACTTGTAAAAGATGTTTTTGTAAAAGCTTTTGATTATTAATAGTTCTACTGACTCATAACAGCAACATTGCAGTGCTTACCAAGGTAACCTCTCTGCTGGTACAATAACTGTCACCAATGGGGTGCTTTTTCCTTAAAGGAAGGCGGAGTTAGGAGTTACTGTCGGGCCATAAATAAGAGGGTCCTATGTCAGGGAAATTAGAAGTCCGTTAACATAAGCGTATACTCAGAGCGAGCATTAGAGGGCTTTCCTAAACCATCCGAGGCTGCTGAAACTGAATTGCACGCGGAAGAAATCAGACAGCTATTAGGAAGTTTAGCTATAAAGCCACCAGTAGGAAAGCATTTTCTCTTGGCTGAGCGATTAGCTGTGCTTAAGGCAACATGAATCCTGTACCGAGTACCTTGTTGTTTTCAGCGCTTCTCCTTCTGACCCAGCGAATTGAGGAGCTGGTGGAGGCGTGCAGCTGTGCCCCCGCTCATCCGCAGCAGCTCATCTGCGACTCGGCTTTAGGTGAGTCAGAACCGCTGCGTGCTTTTAGCTCGGGCGCGAGGAAATCAAATGGAGCTGCTCCAAGTGCTGTGACGGGGCTCTGTGCAGCTCCAGAGGAGTATGTTTAACCAGGTGCCTTAGTGTCTCAAAGGGTTTTAAAACAAAATGACTGCAGAGAGAGCTATGGGGGAAAAACTGGTAGTAGCTGTTCTGCTTTTCTTGCTTTTTCCAGAACATTTTGTGGTTACAAATTGTTGAAATTGCTGTATTATTAGTGCCTTTTTTTTTTAATAGGAACAGTTTCTGTGTTAGGTCCTAACTTAGAGCAGGCAGGGAAGTCTACCTGAACTTTCAAACGGCTACTGCTAACAGTCTCTGCAGCAGAACATTCTCTCTCAATGTGTCTGCTAGGTGTAAACCATGCACACAGATACTTTTAATAGCATTTTCTGGGGAAAAAAACAAACAACAAAACCCCAAACAAAACAACGGCCCAAATGAAAGTCCCCAGTGATAACATGTTGAAACACTTGATCTTTGTTCTGCTCTACTACAATTTCTTTAATTGGTTGTGGGGTTTTTTTGTCATTTTCCAAAAATACTTGAGCAGGAAACGGACAGACCCTTTATTTTCTGCAGACAAACTGGCTACAGCAGCTCTGTGTAAATATAACTTTCCAGTCTCTAGGACAGTTGTGTTTCCAAATATTCAATCAACACTGTGGCTGTCAAACAAACTTACAGAAAGAAACTAAAGATCTTGAAATTAGACTGCATGGGGATAAGAAAATGTGACATTCTGCAGCCTTTCCATTTCATTAGCTGGAGCTAAGGCTGGTTAGCTTCCATCTAGCGTGAACAGTAAATGTAGAACATGAGTTTCCAAAGTGTCACAAAATTAGCATCTCTATGGGGCAGGCAATACCTTCTGCATACTGATTAATTGCTTTTATACCCTGACAGAAAATCTTTGTAGCCATGACAGACTCTAAGCTCTGTTTGTGGCCATCAGTTAAATTGTTTTTTAATCTGGTTGTGTTAAGCAACCTTTTGCATTAAGTTACCTACACCAGGCGTTACAGACCGGGGGTTGTTTGAGGTGTGAAAGGAAACAGAAGATGTGCTCCCAGGATGTTGACCGTGTACATGCACATTTGTCTGTATCGGTTTGCTGCATTCTTACACATAAGTGACAGTTTTTCAACAGACTCAGTGTAGAGATTTTTCTAAAGAAACAATTTCACAGCGTTGTGAAATACTCAAAATCCTCATTGGGAGCCGCCTTCCCTAGGGAAGCCGTTCTGGCCATTCTTCTTCCATACGTTAAGATTTATTCCATTCTTAGATACCTTTTACAAACGGTTGGTGTTTGCTACTTTTTATTTATATTTCAATACTGAAGATTGTAAAATAAAAGTACTTTGTATTTGGACTCAATGCTCAAGGTCTCACTTCTATAAACATTTCTAAGTAAACTGCACCTTTTGGCTACGGAATCCCTTTGTTTAATACTTATAATACGTAGAAATGCTATTTCAAGCTACCATAGCCATGGAGACATGTCGATATTCATTCATATAAATGTGTGTATACATATTTTTGTATATGCATTTGCACATATAGACTTAAAACCTGTTCTAAGCATTTGATTTGCTTTGGCCACAACATCTTGCATAAGCCGAGCGAAATCACTTTAAAGGAGCGGGAGAAGAGCAGTGGAGTGCCTGCCCTGTGCAAGAGAGAACTCCACTCACCAACCTGGCACAGACAGCCCCCGCGGCCCTGATGCCAGCACCCTGTTTTTTCACCCTGTGTGCAGGCGAGAAAGCGGCGGGCTGAGGCTGGCCCGGGAAGGCGGCAGCAGGAGGCCGGAGCCCTGGACGCAGCACCATCCCCTGGGAATCCCGGCCATGCCCCCACGACTCGGCTTTGCTTCGAGCAGAGCGGGTTGGAAGCCACACCTGAGCCTTTAGGGCCGCCGGTTCTTTCCGGGGCTGGGAACCCAGGCCATGCCATTGAGTATCCCATCCGGTAGCATACCTCAAACTTCTCCTGCTAATATCACCACACTTAGAGATATCATTTTTAAAGATCTAAGGAGATTAAATTGAAAATTTGTTCTTCAGCATTTTCAGAGTTCCAAAATATTGATAAACAAAGAAAGCAACAGCTTTTCAGCTACCAAAACCTATGGGAGTTGAATTCTAACCCAGCTATTTGCTGAGACTATTCAAATTTTTTCAGTTATTTTTAAGCTCAACCATCTCTCTACCCACAAATACATTCAAGTATTTCCTTGCAGAATAAAACCCTAGCACAGCTTATTAAAAAAAAAACCCAAAACCACCAAACCCCAAAACCATGCCATGCCTTTAAATTCTGCAGTAAAGTAAAAACTGAGACAAAGTCTCAGTCTTGCTGATAGAGCTACCAACCACTACATGGACTTCAGCTACCGCATTATTTCTCACTTTCACTATTCATCTGGAACATTTTTAATCCCCCTTAGGACCACTTGTGATTTGGGTGGAGTGAAAATGGAGGTGGAGGGGGTTGAATCAATAGGCATTACCTGAGCCGTGTGAAGCCGCTCAGAAACCTCACCACATACATGAGATATCCGAGAAAAAAGGAACAAGCAGAGAAATTAATTAAGTCTGGGACAAGCTCTTTTCACTTCAACTTTTTTTCACATGATTAGTGCTGTGACACTTTGTCTTTTACCGTCAGGAGGCTTTGGTGGCTTTCCTCTCTTTCTCAATACCCAGAGCTACCACACAACCTGAGTAACTTGGTAGAAATAACAGACTTTCTGACAGACCAAGAGCGAGCGCGAGCTGCTGGTCCTGCAAGGTGCTGGCTAAAACTGACACAAGGAATGAGTGACGAGCCCTGCAGGTCCATTTGTCCTAAATCTCCATTTGTAGGCAGTGCCCAGCACCATGAGGACACACCCCTTTTATGAAAAAAAGGGAGACGCATTCCTTTTGTGTCCTTCTAACTGGTGCTGCGGCCCTCCTCCCATGTGCCGAATGCCCTCAAAGCCCACAAACACCTACGCTTCTGAAGAGGACTTGCACTGGAAAGGGAGAAGGGAGGCTTATTGAACAGCACTTCCTCACACCGCTAACTGTCAGCGCCGACCCCCACCATAGAACCCCGGAGGCTTTCTCCTTACAGAAATGAAACGTGACGAGGATGTGCCGTTTAACATTTCAAACGCAGTGGTGAGACACCACAGTTTCAAGCTGATACAAGAAAATTCCTCTGATAATGGCTTTTTTGGAGAAAAACCACAGACGCAGTTGAATTTATCACACAGTGTCCAGAGATTTCCCTTTTTACCACTGACTTCAGTCTTCCTGGATTCAATTCTAACCCAATGTCCACGTCAAATTAGACAATCTGTAGAGACAAATGGCCTATGTGGAGAGGACTGATTCCTTTCCCAGTCTGTCACTTTTAATTCATGCTGGGTTTTCCCACTTAGGCATAAGCAAGGTTATTTTTTGGACAGTAGGACAAATATGTAAATATTTTTAATTTTGTAGCTATGTAACACCAGTACACTATCTTTAAAGTTAGATGTATACTTTCTGATTTACGGTGCCTTATGGTTGTCTTTTTCTTAAACATATATCAAAAGTGACACATACTTACTGAATACTGGGCACCGTCCTCCAACAGAAATGCCTAACAGATCTTGAGCAAAAATAAACATGTAATAGAGCTTCAGAGAGTAGTTCTATGGCTTTGGAGAAGAGTGGCACCTATTGGAGTACAACGGCAGCTTTACAGCTGGAGCTTGGCAGCATTTTCAGCCTGTTAAAATCTCCTAAGATCACTGAGATCAGACATTGTAAAGATGTGCCAGATGATATATTAAATTTTAATCACATTTAAAAGTAACCGTAAAAATTTTATTTAAATACACCAGAATTAAGTTTTCAAAGTCAGCTCCTCTGGGATAAAATTACAATATGCTATTTCTTCATTATTGAATCTCATAATAAAACCTTCATGGCTCATTGTCCAACGATTTTGCCCCTCTCCAATATAGTATCTAGTTTTGTACTGGAATGGATTAATTTGTACATTATTAGAGTGGGAAGTAACTTTACCTGATGGGGAAATCACCATTGGAAAATGTATTACAGAAGTAGACGGCACTTCTTCCAAGTTAGGGGAGAAAAGGTGAGCAGTGAAATGGAAGTAGACTGTATTTTATTCTTACTACGCTAATATGTACTCACCCTTTTCTTAGTCTCACAGAGCCTACTTGCTGCGAGCAGCACGATTACGCAGACCCTGACTACCTGCATGTTGGGCTTGATGAGCACCTTCAGCAGGGAGTTTTGACACAAAATTACACAGCTGTGTAATTAATCTGCATGCGTGTGGGAGTGCAGTGTTGACATAAACAGTAGTAACCACAGCACGCAGCAGAAGACCATTAAAGACAGGGATGTAACAGACCTTAAGTCTTCTGTGAGGGTTTCAGCAGAGTCCCATAAAAGAATCCTGACTCCTGGAGCTGTTGCTCGAGGGAAGGGGAAGAGGGCCTTGCTGCGGAAGGCTGTTGGCAGAGCCTGGCAGGACCCTGGCCGTGCTTTCAGACGTGGGGGTCACACAGTTTACATCTTGGGCTTGCCTACAGACTTTTAAGCTTCTCCCCCAGAGCAGGGAACGATTACAGTGCTTGGCACATCATCGGCATTTAGAGCATCGTCCTGCCAAATGGAGGCAGATCTTACTGCTCTGTAGCAATGTCCTTCCTCTAGAGCAGAAATCCGTGACAATAACGCCTAGGTGTATTTCTGGAGTGACTTCTCACTGACTGGAAAGGATTATGCAGCTACCATTTCTGAGGGTCCTGCGCAGAAATAAAAGCTGAGTTTCTACTCCCAAAATTGTGAATTCAATATAGAAGTAACGTACTGGGCTTTTGCTCTTCTAGTTCTCTCTCAAACAAGCAGCAGAGCACAGCACCTGAGCACGTTTCTTGCAAGAATCATTACGAAAAAGAAGTTGTGAGACCGTATTGGTGCCATTGGAAGAGCATGCTGCCAGCACAGTATTTACAGAGCCCTAATTACACGGACCAATGAATCATCTTGAAACCAGCTAGAAATTGCACTGATCTCAAAAGTGCTGTTACTCATATTTGGTAGGTTTAATGCAGAGGTGCTGAAAATGAGGTAATTCTCCTCCCCTCATGTCCTCAGCCAATGGCTGAGAAAAGCTGAATTCCAGTCCTGTGCTCAACAGAGTCCCACAAGCGTTCAGAAACAACGCTGGCATGTAGGGATCATTAAGTCATACCCTTCCCTACGTCTGCTGCTTGTTACATGACTAATTTCAAGTTCATTAATAAAAATTATTGAGAAATAGATGTTGTACCCTTAACTCCCATTTCAGCAGACCTGTATATGATACAAATACCAAAACCGCCTTTCACCTATTTTGGCTGTACAATAATGCCCTACAAAGTTAATTATACAAAAGGGGATGGGTTTCTTCTCTAAGAATGAAAGAATTACATACTAATTTTTCTTACTTGTCTGTTACGCATACTCTTATATACATTAATAGCATTTTGAAATAAAATTTAAAACCCCAGACAACATGAATCCTAGGAAGTTACTTTGCTTGAAGTAGCTACTGATGCACTTAGAGTGAAGCTCCTATTACCGCATAAAATATGTGCAGCCCCGCAAAGGCCCATCACTGGTACAAATGTCTGCAAATTACCATGACGTTATAATGCGGTATATACAAATTTTTTGGCATTGCAGCCTGAAACTTCTAAATGCTTTCAAAAATACAAGGAACGACTGCGGTGCCTCCGCACAATGACATGTATTTGTACCTGTCTTTGCTGACTGTTCAAAAAAGCACTTCAGTATTCACATTCAGCGAATTGTTGGAGTGCTGCTATGGCAATAGCTGCCCGAGTCCTTCCATTTGCAGCTAACTTTGAACAAAATGATAGTGAAACAGCTTCCGAGGATAAAGACTGAATTTCCTGTTTGGGAATAGGAAGTATTAATTGAGTAAGATCTACAAATAACCCTACATCTACTTCAGGTTTTAAGATAGGAGCAAAGATTTTGAGAACTTACTTCAAAATTCCATGTCCAGTTAGTTTTTTAACTTGCTTTTCAGTTCTGAATGTAAGACTTGAATTGCATTGCCAATATCATGCAAGAAATAATTTCCAATCTTCTGTAATTACTGTTCTTCAGAATCCTGCCATTTAAGCATGAAAATGGGGCTCAGTCTGGAAAAATGCAGTCACTCTCCTTTCCTTTGCCCATTGAACTTTTTCATGGCAGCGTTCCCAAGAGCTTTAAAGTTGTAGCTGTAAAATGAGGGGGCATCATGAAACTGGACAACGGGACAGAATTCTAAAGAGACAAATCCACTGAGCACAACACTCCTGTCAAGTAGAACACAGCTGACAACCATAAAATAATTCAGCTTTAGTGAAAGAAAAAAAAAAAGCAAAAAGCTGAGTGTTGTGTAGTAAAATGACATCTCAGAAGAATTATGCCAGTTGCCTGATTTGGAAGTAACTCAGTAACACTGACTCATTGCTGAGTATGTTATAAATGCAGGATAAGAAAACCAGGAACTGTGTGGCTTTTATTTAAAAGCCTGAATATTATAGTGCTAAAAACCTAAAGCCCCATGATTTCACAAGCAACATTCTACGCACACTGTGTGGAAAACAAAATGCATGCTTAGAAACAAGATTCGGTAATATAAAACACAGAACATGAAAGACTGCCAAACTCTTAATCCTATTAATCTACCAACCATAATCCCTCACTTTCTCATTAAAAAGTATCTCAATAATGTGGGGTTTCTTCCGCATGGAGGACGGGGCACGCAGCTATGAATGGAAATCTACAATAACATTATGTATGTTGATCTACAGCCTTTGGAGTATAAAGAGAGTGTTATTCTTCAGCTGAAATTAGGCGGATGTTGATTACTAGTCAAATGATGTGGTATTTGAGGCTTGTGAAGTAGAGAGAAAAAATTCTGGTAACATGGGTAGCAGCTGTAAAAACAGTGCAGAAAAATAAAACTGACCTTGAACAACATTAGGAAATCATGCTATTTTTTAGGTAATATTTAAGTCAAAAGAATATCACACCTCTGTTTAAAAATGCACTCACCTATTCTATTTGAAACTTTATAAAATCTATATTTTAAAACCTCACTCTCATAAATTGAATGTATTCTTCTAATTAAATAAAAATCAAACTGCACAATCTTCTGGTTTAATAAGGAAGCCAAACCCAATCAACTCTTGCCTTCAACACAAGGAATTTCTGAATCCTGAGCCAAAAACACACAGAGATTCACAAAACCCTGACCTACCTGAGAGTCCTAATGAGCTTAAATACAGGCCTTCTAGGTTCTGCAAGCCTCAAATGGAAATGCATTTTGGATGCAGACTAGGAGTTTTGTGTTCATAAAACACAAAAGAGTAACCAAATTCTGCAAAGCATTTATGTTGAAAAATAATGCAGCACAAATTAATATCCACGGTGAGGAAATAATCCTTTTTACCTGCTTTATCAACTTCAGAAGGATTCATGGGTTTTTCAGGAAGGTGAGTTGTTGGAATGCAGTAATTCTTGCTGAATAAAAATGCCTTGAACAACAGTGAACAATGAAATATCCTAATTTGTTGTCTAGAAAAGAAAGGTCTCTCACTGTTACCTTGTCTAACTAAAACATCTGCACAGTGGCTGTGTTAAGTGGGTAGGGGGACCCGTAGTGATGAACACGTTAAACCTTTTCCAGTGCCTCTGTGACCCTTCCCTTCAATGTGCAGTATGGAGGTCTAGCCACCACCTTTTTCTCCTCCTTTTCTCTTCTTCATTGGGTTAGTGGAATTTAGGTCTGGCTCAATGCTCAAAGTAATCTTCCCCTTCAGAAACTCCCATGGAGTTCTTTTAGCCCAAGCGATGAAACTTTAAGGATTAGATTTTTCAGTGACAGATATAATTGCTGTCTCACCCCAGTTACCTTCTCACACAGCTGGAAGCACTGCCAAGACTAGGCGATGTTCCTCCATACATTGCTTTCCAGAGAAGAAAGGAAAAAACCTGCTATTGTTACAGTTACGTTCTTCAACAAGCTCTGCGGTTACAGACGCAACACCCTTGTGTCCAAATAGCCCACTAAGTTTCACTGTTTTTCTGATTTCAGAAAGTGTGGTTCAGTTAATTTACTGTGCTGCTGATTTAGTTATTTTACAGAGGGCTATAAGCACTTATTGACAGAATATCAAAAAACTAAACTGCAGAGTAACAGGAAAAATAAAATTGTCTTTACATCCTATCTAGCGTAAACATCTTTTGAACTTGAGATTCCTTGACTTTGGGTCTAGGAGCTGCGGAGGAAGAGTGAATAGTAACGATGCAGACTTACAGTTAAGAAATCCATCCTGCAAACCCAGAGGAAAAGCCTTGCATGGGTTTGTGAAAGGCAAGTCCTGCCTGACCAACCTCATCTCTTTCTATGACCAGGTGACCCGCCTGGTGGATGAGGGAAAGGCTGTTGATGTAGTCTACCTAGACTTCAGCAAAGCCTTTGACACGGTCTCCCACAGCATTCTCTTGGAGAAGCTGGCGGCCCATGGTCTGGACAGGTACACTCTTCGCTGGGTTCATAATTGGCTGGATGGCCGGGCCCAGAGAGTGGTGGTGAATGGAGTCAAATCCAACTGGCGACCGGTCGTGAGTGGTGTGCCCCAGGGGTCGGTGCTGGGGCCCATCCTCTTCAACATCTTTGTTGATGATTTGGATGAGGGAATTGAGTGCACCCTCAGTAAGTTTGCAGA
>VWZZ01006016.1:425992-486411 GCA_013399095.1 Psophia crepitans | reverse complement strand
CTGGTGAAGGGGCTGGAGCACAGGTCTTATGAGGAGCGGCTGAAGGAACTGGGCTTGTTTAGTCTGGAGAAGAGGAGGCTCAGGGCAGACCTTATTGCCCTCTACAACTACCTGAAAGGGAGTTGTGGTGAGCTGGGGGTTGGCCTCTTCTCGCAGATAACCAGTGACAGGACAAGGGGGAACGGCTGCAAGTTGCGCCAGGGAAGGTTCAGGTTGGAGATGAGGAGAAAATTCTTCTCTGAAAGGGTGGTCGGGCATTGGAACGGGTTGCCCAGGGAGGTGGTGGAGTCACCATCCCTGAGGGTGTTTAAGGAAAGGTTAGATGTGGTACTTAGGGACGTGGTTTAGTGGGTAATAGGTGGTGGGGGGATGGTTGGACTAGATGATCCTTGAGGTCACTTCCAACCTTAATGATTCTATTCTATTCTATTCTACTTACCGTATCATTGGATACACACATTCACTTACTAAGTGAATACTACATGAATGCTCAAGTACCTATGTACAGTACAGACATCTGCTGTATTTCATACCTCTCTTCTTCAGAGAATTCAGAGGACAGAGAGTATTGCTGCTAGTTCTTTTGGAAGCTAACACATGCAAATCAAATACTGAATTACAAATGAAAGAAAATAAAAACCTTCTTTCTCCCAAAAATTACTCCTAAGTCTCTAAAATAATCTGCTTTAAAAATATCAGAATGTATGTAAAGCTACGTTAGGTACCTAATTACTTATTTTAAAATATTAAAATAATGTCAATCAATCAATAACTTCTGCCTTCTTTTGGACAAATTGCCGCCTTCTGGGCACATTAGTGATACCTGTGAGTTTATGCCAAAGTCATGATGCTCCTTTTGTATTGTAATACATCTTTCTTCCTTTCACATGTGTTTTGAGAAGTTACAATCTTTTCCACATACAGATATATGAACACATATTACGTGAGTATTTAAGCAAGTTAATTTGCTTTTGTCACGGGTGAAACTCAAAGCTTTACAGTAAGCAAATGTGGTCATTCGGTCTGCTACACAATCGCCCAGTTTAGTGTATTTAGTTAAAAATCTGGCAGAGCTGCACAGGGAAAGCAGTAACGCTGTACATGGGACAGCTGCTCTGAAGCAGGGAGTAAGCCTTTTACAACTTCTTGTACAGATCAGGGGTTTTGTAAGCAGTATAAATCAGTGGCCAATACACACTACTTTATTTAGAATTCTCTCCAAGCTATCTATTCTATCTATTCTATCCTGTGCAGTATACTTTAAAGTGTGTTCATTAATCTTTGTCTGTTGTGACAGATTCTGTGCGGATCTGTCCTCCTTTTTGAGGTTAAGATTATTCTCCTTGCCTGCTGACTCCTTTCTCTCTCTGCAAGAAAAGTTGAATGTACCAAATGTCTACTTTCCAATCTAAAGAATTTTTTTTTTGTCATATCTCTGTACTCATGGAACCCAAGTATTCAAAACTGTTGTCTTGGGTTCCTCTGGCAGCCTTGGTAGCGTTACTCATCAGTACTCTTCCTGAAGAGACAAGAAGGTCTTACAAGGTTTGTAATACTGGACCATAAAATACTGGGTATAGCATCTATAGCTTCTGGACCCAAAGAAGGAAAATGAAGTAGCGTGTCTGTACCTAACCTTTGGACTTCAAGGCATTTATCCTGGACCCCTAGCATTACTTTACCACAATCTGAGTTTAGGTGAATATGGTAGATAGGCCAGTTTCAGTTAGTTTGCTCTCCAGTTGTTTGCATTTCCATTCTTGGCCAGTTACAAACAGATGCCCGATTTAAACTGGAACCAAAGCTGACCTGCAATCATGTATGCTGGCCAGCTACTCTGAACACAGAAATTCCACCTGAAGCAGCTCTTCGGTTCTAAGGAAGAAAGAATTACAGTCCCTTCTGCAATTTCATGCTTCCTCTCCTCTGCAGTCTCATACTGAGTTAACTCACCCCCAAAATCAGATTTTCAGCAGGGCCCATCTTCAGGACCGGATTGCCTCCCATTCCTCTCTCACAGAATACAAAGTACTTTGGTACTTATATACTACAAGGGGTCTTGCATTGTGCTGATCACTAACAGGGAAAGGGTGACAGGGTGCTAATAAACCCCTTTCTTAATGCTGTAGGTGAACACTGATGGTAATCACCTGTCCTTTGGGTGCAAATGTTTGTTAACCGACAACTCTTGCTTGAGTTTGTTCTAGCTGTAACGTGACCTGTGGCACTACCAACACTGCAGTACTCTAGTTATTTCAAAGTGGTTTAGCTCAGTATTCAAATGAAGGTCATCACTGTTGTCACTGATTAGCTAATGCACTAATTCTGGAAGTCTCCCTCATGATACCACAAAACCAATAAAGGCATATACATTTAAGAAAGACTTATAGTTAATTTAAATGAGAAGTCTCAATTAAAACCAGACAGGCATATCTTTATCAGATGGTGTAAAGCTGTATTAGCACCGGCAAGAACTGCCACCAGGTAAACTGAGGCTTTACTACGAATTTCTATTTTGATAAACCCCCATTTCATAGCAGGGGTTACAAAAGGAGCATAATCACAGAAGAGTATAAATGCAGTTTTAGAAATGTTTCATAAAATGCCCTTCCCCCCTCCACTATTCAGAAGGAAGAATGGAGATCTCAGGATGACGGAACAAGTACGTGCCTGGAAGTAATACAGGCGCATCATGCCCAGAGCAGGGAAAGCCATTTCAACCCTGTGTGGCCTGGACCTGCAAAGCCCAGACCCAGCTCCGTTGTCCCCCAGTTTACTGCGCAATCAGTTCAGATTGCTGGACCTAGAAATTCGCCCTCTACAGCTTCAAACAAACAACTTGCACTCTGTTCTCCCAAATGCTCTTTCGATAAATACTTTCAGCAAGCATGTAAACCCGTCACACTGCAGCCATGGTCACAGGCCAACCGTGTTTCTGCAGCCTATGATCAGAACCGCAGAACTGCTGAAGTGCAGGAAGAGGAGCAACTGCACAGGAATTACTGCAGTTTGTGAGCAGTGGTATTTACTTCCTTTGGATGTATAAAACAGGATGGGATCTCACAAAAGTGTTTGCAATGAGGCAAAATCCAGAAAAGCAGACCTCTTTCATTAATCTCTGTTGAGGACAAAGAGGCTATCTATATATAGGCTTTTGGTAACAAAAAACCTACCACCACCACCACCATCCCACCACCCCCCAAAAAAAAAATAAAAGATCAACAAGACTTCTGGACAAGAAGAATTTTTCCATTGAAACACCAAGTTTTGAACAGACGGAAGGCCTGTGCAGCTGAGGCTCCTGCAGTTGTCGCTGTGGCTTTTCCCCTTGACCCATATTCCAGGAACTGCAGACATCTATCCAGCAAGTTTAAGCTACTGCACCCCAAAGAGGAAAAACAGTTCGGATAGATAAGACAGACAGACAGATATATAGATAGGAGTTTTAAGTAATCTTGCAGGAGAAAGGTGAGCAGAAACCACCGCATACTGTGTACGTGAATGTTTTCATTTTTTTGAAAGGCCACATTTTTATATATAAAAGCTCATCGGAATATCGGGCCTTCAAAATTCGGTACATACACATGATGTGCCCATAGTTCTGCTGTATTTCATACTGCATGCTCTGACACGTAATTTCACAAAAACACTTTTCTTTTTCTATTTTTGCACATTTGGATGCTTTCTTCTACCTGTTCCCACAAGTACTTGAGATGCCGTCCTCAATCCATTCACATAACAACAATCTACTTTTATTTAGATCCCTCTCCTTGTGCCACTTATTCCTTGTCCCCAGAAGAGCAACAGCATCTGGCAACAGCTAGATTGAAGTGTCAGACATTAAAGAAACAGGTAGAAATAAATACTCAAAAACATTCCTCATATTTTAAGTAATTAAATCAAAGGGCTAAACTGAGGCAATACAATATAAGAAAAAAAAGAGCTGCACGAGTCATTATCTCAACTCTATGAAGGGATCTAATCATCTGGATGTGTCAGGACTCACTCGCCTTATTTTCTTTGGGAGGGCTAACCAAGCTGGAAGAATATTCAGCAGAAAGGACAGAGAAGAAACCAGAGAATGTTGTTTGCAGTTTAGGTAGCACTGTCAGTGATGGAGGTGCCGTTTCTAAACTTCGCAAGTGACCTCAGAGGTGCCTGAAAAGATAAATCCCAGAGCAGACCAGGAATACGGCTTCTTCTGCATGCAGAACCACGCTGCTCTGTTCATGGGCCTCAGAATCTACAGCAAGGCTAAGGGACGGGATTTAGCCTTCTCTTTGCAAAAAGCAGCTAAGGCATCCCAGTCTAGACAACCTTGCCCTTCTATTCATTAGCCTACCTATTGCTGAAGGAGTGGAGTTCATTAACTATGGAGTTTTGCTTTAAGTTGCAACTCCCTAAACAACAATGTATTAATTAACAAATTGCAGGTATTACACAGTTTATCACTGATACAATGAAAATGCCAGTGCAGCTAATATTTCACACTGGATGCATCCACTATGGTGACTATAATCTACAAATCTCTTTTAATTCTAGGAGACAGTGAACCACTTCTGACAGAAATCATACCCCAGAAACAAAAATACTAAAAGAAACCCAACTTAAGTAAAAGTTTAATAGTAGTCTGTATTTCTCATTGTACTGTGATCTCAACACACTTGACAACTTTGTTCAAGAGGTAGCTTGAGTGTTTTTAGAGTCCAAACAGATTACAAAAGATATTTTCAAAGCTCCAAGTGTCTGCCTCCGTATCTGTCCATCTTTAGAATTATACCCTTCTTAGCAATATTTTTATTTTTACTTAAACTTTATTTATTTTTAGATTTATGTATTTAAAATAAGAATGCACATAAGCAATTATGATTTCTTGTTCTGATGTCTAGTAATATCTTAAATACTTCCTATGTAAGTATTTTTCATTATACAGTTGCTGATATTTAACAAATACTGGGGAAAAAAAATCTGATTTATTAATCAGTTTTTACTTCCTGCCTCACCTCCTATTTCTTAGAATAATAAAGTTAATCTGAAGAGTAAACTCCAATTTGTTTACCTTTTTGAAGGAGTAATAAAGTTGATAAAGTTGCCTGTCTTCAAACAGTAATACTGTGACCTAATGGCTAAATAGCATCAGCTTAAACTTGTATAAGTGCAGTAAGACTACACAGAGTAGTATCACAAGGCATGTAGTATTTAAGAATACGAACTTGTAACAAGGAGAGTAATTCTTCGCTAACCAGTTTTCCCTTTGTTAATGCTTTAGTAATTCCTCAGAGTCTACAAAGATACTACTTCTAGGGAACACATGAATTTCAGTGGACAAAGTGCAAGAATTTATTCTGATTCCTCCTGTATCTATAATTTCCTAAGGGGCCTTCAGTATACTGCTCCATTCTTTGTGGCTCCTCTTCTGTGAAAAAGATGGCCATACTCCATTGCATATGTCACTGCAGTGTGGTAAAATTAATCTAATGGCAGTGTATTATTTTTTTTTTTAAAGTCCCTAATATAAGTAGGTCCTCACGATCATAAAAATCTGTAGTACACAAGGTGATGGTAGAGTTATTTACAGGTAAATAATTCGTGTAGCTAATTTCAGAGAGAAATCACCCAAGGTTGGCAAAGATGCAGTTAATGCCTAACTTGCTACTCTTAATGTATATAAACATTTATATTGTCTGAAAACTAATACTCTTCTCCTGACTGTAGAAACACAAATATATCCAATGTTCTACTCAGTAGGTTCTGTGCTTTACCCTGTTCCAACGTACCTTGTGTTGATGTAGGCATGGTTTCCTTCAGGAAACAAGGAATGAAACTATTCTTAACACATATCTAATAATGAACATCCGATAGCCAAGCTGAGTTACAATGCGGGCATAAAACTTTAGATTTTATAAAAGTACCGTGAGTTTTAAAATACAAGTTCTAGAGAAATGCTGCATCCCACTACTGAAATATTAGAGCAAACGTCTTTTGAAAGACAGTATATAGTTTTAACGCGGAACGAATTTGAGGCAGACTGAATTACTGGCATTGGGCTATGAAGGCTACGCGTGTGTATTTCATATATGCAAATTCCTCCTAAGGAACCGATAACCGCCTGACAGCTAAAATGACATTATTGCACTGAACAACCAGAGGCTGTTCTCAGTCAGAGGAGAAGCCAAACCAGCCATGCTCTGCTTGAAACCATTTCTTGAAAAGAAGTGCAGACTAGGAGGAATCCGTAGTTATAACCACCCTCTGAACCACGAGCGCAGAGAGGGAGATGGCTAGGCCCAGGAATGCGACATCAGGAAGTGCTTGTGGTTAAAAACAGAAGCAACCACATGAGTAAGAGGTTTTAGGAGACAGCTAGACGACACATACAAAAAAAATAATAGAGCACAGAAAAAAAGAAAAACAAGACGGATTAGAAGGCCCAAAAAGATCTGTGTGCATTTGAATCTGGTTTCGGGAGAACAGAAAAACAGTAAAATTTTCTTCTTGTTAAAAAAAAAAACTTTAAAAAAAAATCTCAATTTGGTCTTCCTTCACCATCTGGAAGCTTTCTCTTAAACAAACAAACGGATGAAACACACACAGCATAGAAATTGTTTTCATTTCCTTCTACACACCCAGAAAAAGATCTCTTAATGACAAACCCCAAAATGTTATACTTTCAGCCTTGCATACCGCCATGGAGACCCTCTGAGCTACCATTGATCATCTCTAATGTTCCTCTCAGTGCTAACAAGCAGAATTTAATAAAAATATGAAAATGAGTAATGTTTCAACATTAATCACAAGGGGGAAAGTAGTTTTAATTATCCTACAAATGTCTGCATTGAGTAGTTAGGAAAATATTTCCTGCATATAAAGTATGTTGTGATCTTAGGATCCAAGCCCCTAACTTGTCTCACCCCTTATATTGAATGAACTCATTAATGAGAAAGCCTTTTTTTTTTTTGGAAGCAATGATGCGAAGAAAAGCAACACAAAACAAAACAACCTGATTCCAATTTGACCTTTCCAGCAGTATAGTACACACAATCCACAACACTTTTTATCTGGAATTAGATCAAAGCATTTAAGAAGTACTGTTAATTTGTGGGAACAAAACACATCTGCAGATGATTAAAGAGATGCTGCCACTTACCATTTGAAATGAGGAATTTGCTGTTCATACTTAAAAGAACTCTTTCCTTCCAATCCAAGCCATGCGGCTGAAATGCTCCTTTAAAAAAGTTTTGATGGCTGGGGAGGAGGGAGCAGTGTGCCAAAAGATAGAGGCCTCAAGCTTTGAAGCTGCAGGCATCTGCCTCATGTCGATTATTACATCTAGTTTGCTCTGCTAATAAGTGAGGAAACGAGAATTGCCCATTATTAGATGGTACTGACCTCTATTTGGCTGTAAGCAAAATTACATCCTGGGTTCCTTATTCCTTTTTTTTCAGATAAGATGTTAGAGGCCAACGTGTCAAAGAAACTTTTTTTTTTTTGGAAAAGCATGATTTTGATACCAAAAGACTTTCTTCTGCATCAGCTCAGTAGTTTTTTTCAGTGAACGAGAAGTATGAGGATTTCACTCTGAGTGGTCAAACCCTGGAACAGGGGCTGAGGGAGGCTGCAGAATCTCCATCCCCAGAGACACTCAAAACTCAGCTGGACACAGCCCTGAGTGTCCTGATTCAAGCTGAGCAAGGAGTTGGACTGGACCTCCAAAGGCTCCTTCTAACTTAGTCTATGAAACACCATGCCTGTTTCATACAGCTTGTGACAGAATGGCTCCTTTCATAATGAAAAATAACACAAAACAAATAAATAAAAAAAAAAGACGGTGTCTGAGAGTTGCCCTCATACTGAAGAACAGATCTGTCTCTGCCCAATGGTAAACTGACTATACAGTTGAAGTGAAGTTCCACTGCTGATTGCTCCGGCCTTTGCCAGTATTTCTCTGTGCTGATACAGGTTGTTTGTCCTAACAGGCACTACATCTGCAGAGGAGCTGTAACAGCAGCCACCCAGAACTGAGCAAAAACAGGACTCTAAATACTTTTGGGGGATAGAAGTCCCCAGAGAAATGTTGGCCATATACCATGTTCTTAGAACCCTATCATTCTCTGTGCCTAATTGTCCTGGTGTATTTTAAGCAGCATATACAGGAGAGAGGCCTCCAACTAATGGAAACCATTTCTTCTTTCATAAAATCTCATACTTTCCTCATTTGAAGAACAGGAAATAAATAAAATGTGTTAAAAGAGGGAGTAATTCATTTGTACAGGTTTACCCAACTAAAGATGTGGTATGTTAAGAAAAACACTAAAATCTATGGTCTCAGAAAAGCGAATGCCTTCTGATTTCATGCATAAAATTGATCCTTTAATCTTGTCTGGCATGGGCTTTCAAAGCGTTCATTTCAAGCCTATTTAATTGATGAACAACTCTTCTGTCATCAACAGAAGTGTCGCTTTTCTTTGCTCTCTGATTAGAATGATGGGTGGTTTATAAAATCTTTTGGGATTGAAGTCTTTCAAAGATTTTGATGGACAGTTTTTGTCAAAAAGGAGTGGTAACTTAATTCAGATTTCCAGATTCATGGAAATTCAGATTTATATCATAGGCAGCCCACTATTTTCTTTTCAGGAGTTAACTCAAACAAGCCTTAAAATCTACTGCCAGCTAAAGTATAAAACCAATGCTAAAATCTATCAATATAATTTTCTCTATTGCTTGTAAAATTAGGCATATGCTTATTTGCATTTAAATCTGTTTTTTCTATTACAGTGATTCGAGCAAAAATATCCAGTGAAAAGGTGGTTCCTGCCAGTGATGATCCTCTTGATACCCACAAAATGATCCGGTATGAAATCAAACAAATAAAGGTACATGGAAACACTTAGCTACTTTGAAGTTCGATGCTGATAACCTACGTATATGACTACAATTTAGCCATGAATGCTTAAAGCTGGAAAAGTCTCCAGCTGCCTCCATGGTTAGACCCAGGTGAACTACACAGAATAAATCAATGTAGGGATTAAAAAAAACACGGCGGGGGGTGGGGGTAGAAAAGAAAGCTGTTCTGAACTTTCCTGAGTTGCTTGCTAAATAATTGTATTTTGATGACAATTTTTGTTATTCACAATTGCTTTATGAGGACTTCATGAAAACGTACTTTGAATGAAAACACTACGAATGGTGTTGAATACACTTGCTGTTTCTGGTGGAGACTTGATCACCTGTGTTGAATTATGGCATCGCAACTCCCTGACTGGACGATGCAAACTTTATGAACAGAGGAAAGCATTTCCAGCTGAAATAGCAAGGACCTTTGTTCCTAAGTGCACAGGGATGCCTGCAGAAACAGGAGACCTTCCCTGACCTTCACAGAAAAAAATTCATTTATACGAATGTTGCTAGGAAAGCAAACACCAAGTGAGAGCACCCAAAAATAGTCACTCTGAATCTCATGGAATTTTTCCATTATTTGTTCAGCTCCAATAAGGAGACATATTCATTCATGTACTTTAAGACGACATATCTTGAGCCCACCCAAATCATCAGACTCTCACTGATGTGAAAAGATCATTATCACCCTGTTTCTGGAATAAAAAAAAGATAGGTAGGCCCTTTCTAAACATGTTAGTTTGGGGGTTTTTGGTTGGTTGGTTTAGTTTAAGTTTTCTAGGTGGTTTTATATCTCATTTTTCATAGAATATTATTTTGTAATACTTGTATTGACTTGTATTATTACAATTGTATACATTACATTTACTAGGAACACCTAAGTAGATCTTTATGAATGCCTACGTGCTTAAAAAAAAAATCCAAAAAAACCTTGAAATTGTATCAGCAGATCTCCTTGCAGTTTTACTATGAAAACTCTACAGTAAACAAGAATATCTCAAAATATTCACACGAATGGTTATCAGACAAGACTTCTTTTACAGCTATTTCAACAAACCTGCTCTTTTCCCCGCGCTAAAACAAACCCCAAAACTTCACCCTCTGCCACTTTCCGTCTATGATTCATAAACTGTTAAGGATATTTCCAAATGTTTCTTTACAGAGGTAAGTATATAAACACTAGAGCATTTCTCTTTCCTCTCATTAGCACCTTAATTTTCTGTTGCTACCCTGCAACACTTCAGTAACTTTACAGAAACGCAAATCATCTTAACACTTCAGTACAAAAAAGAATGAGAAGTCTAGTCTGTGTTATTATTTTCAGTCTATAATCGTGTTCTTCAGTAATAGCACAGTGAAATCTCTGAAATACATTCATTTACTGGAGTTGCTTTGTATTTTCTCCCAAATTTTTCTAAGTGGAGGCTTATTCAAAACTCAGGCATCAGTAAGAGACCTTCATTTAAGTCCACTAAGCTTCAGAAGGCAAGTCGGCTAGGACTGGAAAAACCAGAGATTTATTCTGTAAGGAAAGATGCTCTACACCATTGCCTACAAGCTCAGACCAAAGACAAATGGGTCATAATGCTCCCACTCTTCCAATTCTTACTTCTGCCCAGAAGCTCGTTCAGAAGAGGCAGGAGCAGCGGCTTCCACCCTGGTACGCAGGCGGCTCAGCTGCCTCGGGAGCCAGCTCCCTGCTCAGCCTCTCTCACAAATCCAATGGAAGGATTTGGGGTTGAAATCTCCAAAGCACAAAGTGGGTGAGCTTCTTTAAACTGCCTAAAGCTTTTGTGGGATGGCTAGTAAACTCAGTGTGAAAGATATCCACACAGGGAACTTTGCCTGCGCGTGGTAAATCATATGGGAGTGGACAAAGAGTGATGTAACCTCAGTGGGGCAGGACAATTCACAGACTAAAAACCTCACAGAAATAGCTTGTCTGAGATCTTCAAACTGATCAGTGGCATCACTTGTGTATCTCAAGTTTCCTGAGTGTCAGAGAACTTGTCTGCCCAGAGCAATAATTTGGTACCACCATTTCTTACCTTTCCCTCAGATGCTAACATCTAACAGAATCTAAATCAGCAGCACACGTCAAACAGAATATTATCTTTTCACTAGTAGAGTCTTTCCTCTCTTGAGTGCTTACAGACCGATTTCTCACACTGCAGACTGGCTGACCTGTGGTTATGAGGCACTGACAGTCCTTTTAACGTCGGATGGCAGTGGCCACGTGGTTCTGGCTAACCCTGTGCATAAACATTTGCTGGCTTGGGGGTTATGCTAAGAATTCGCTTTATGTAACAGAGGAAGTAAGAATAGATCTCTAATCATCTCTTTTGAGCTCTAGGATCTATCAAGCTAAAATGCGATTAGCAACTCAGTGTAAGTTGCGGTGAATGCTTTTTAAGCCACACACATATTCGCAATTCTCACAGCAATGCGTCTCCCCTCTTGGAAAGGAAACACAGGACCTAGAGAGGTTACGTTTTACTGCAGCTGTAAATTCAGCAAAATGCTGCTGCTCCCCTCTGGGCTGTCTGGCATGTGACGTTAGTGTGGCTGGCTTATGCTACTCCCATTACAAAAATTCCATCTCTGTTATGTTAAATCCAGTGCATTAGGCTTAGCATTAAAACATCGGTATGTTTGGGCAGAAATATTAAATATGATTTTGTCATTAATTTTCAGAAATAAAATAATAATTATGTAGTTCGTTCATTTTATATATAAGGCTTGGCATGTTAAGAAGCCATACATTTTTCAATTACTGTTGTTTTATTGCAATATTTAGAGCAATACTAGAGAGAGAAGAAAAATGGTGATTTATATGCAACTGAATATTTGCCTTTATAATACTATTGCTGTCGACTTGGTCATCACACTTACTCTGAGGCAGTTAAATATTAAAACATTGCCATCAGCTTTTGTGACACTTTGTCCTGTATTATCAGAGTAGTGCAGTAAGGGCCAAGATATTGCTGTCATATGTGAAATCAACACATTTTACCAAGTCAAACTAGTACAAGCAAAATTGCTGTTTTCCACACAAGCTGCATGGGTGGAAACCCATGGAAAGAATCAGACTTCTTTTAGGAGAGGGGGGGCTCCGCTCACAGTGGGAATACAAGGAGGTAGTTACGCTAACACGACGGTATCTACACTTCACAACAACGCATGCTGTTATACAGCTAGACATTAACCAGCATAGAAAGCTAAGAAAATAAGCCGTGGTAGTTGAAAAGGCCTACAGAATAACGAAGATAGAAGAATGTAATTATTATAACAGGAACATGCCTGCAACAATGAAAGTAATCCAAATAGTCTTTAAAAATCAGTATTCTAAAATGTTAAAGCAATAGCTGTGTGCTGGTCTCGGTTACACACGCCAGAAGACTGGGGCAGTGTCACTGCAGACTTTAGCATAAGGCTCACCTCCCCCCAGCGTAATTGGGCCATGCCACAATGCAGAATCGCATCAAGCCAACTTACCCCTTTACAGAGGAAGCGTCCACTCTTCTAGGAGATGAGAGAATATGATTGAGAAGATCAAATATGATTTTCAGAGTTAAACTTAAGAGCTTAAGAAATGCTTTAACAAATATCTAGGTCAAAACTCGAGATAGGTCAGACTAATTTCAAAAAAACCCAATAAAACAACCACCAAACCCATTTAAATATTAACCAGATCTCCATTATAACTTGCCATGGAAATTTATCTTTTTTTTTTAAATAGCTAAATCAATTTGTGTTGGCTGCATAATGCCTCAAGTTAGTTTAGATCAGGTGACAAGATATTAAAAGTTGTACCCTACTACACATCGTAGCCCAACCAAAGGTTTCTGAATGCAATGAGAACTCGCATCAGAGGATACTTGCTTAGTTCACGTACGTACTCGATACTTGCGCTTAGTACCCACACGCTGAACAAGGCAGATTGAAGTGTCGCAGAAGCAGGGGATCCAAGTTTCGAAGATGGCCCTTAGCAGGGGCGTGGAAGGCCTGGGGCTCCCACTGCACGCTGGGCTAGCAACCAGGTAGATGCTCCACATGTGTCCAGCTGGCTCCTGCTTCCCCACATGGCCATCTGTCTGGGAACTTTTACGTGGGGCTGGCATACCAGCTGACTACTATCTAATAAAATTAAGACACATTTTCATCATCATTATGTATGTTTTCTGTCATTTTCACTGCTGCTTTCTACAAGATACTGGCTCGGGTTTTGTTTTGGTGTATTTGTTTTTCCTACTAAGTATTTCAAATTCACATCTAATATTTTTGGATCAGAAGCCCAGTGACAACAACTTTGGCTTTTTTAATTCCATAAACAAGGCTTCAGAAAAATCAACACATTACAGTGTATTTTCTAGTGCCCCTGTACCATTTAAACCTCCAGAGAGAACTTGAGTAACACTAGCACATTTTCCAGTGACGCCAGCTGCAACTGGGAGAGCCTGCCCTTGGGAGCTGTGAGCCTCGCGATTGTCCACAGCTGTCAACACACAGTATGATGTCATTACGCGGGGCCCCTGAAGTGTTGGGGTTTCAGTGATGTCATATTAGGTGATGACAGCCATTCTGAAGTTGATTAGCATCTTATGGTTCCTTCTCACATTCGGACACAACTAAATTTATTTTGATCTTTTAATGGCTTACTTTAAGAATTATTTTCATAGTTGGCAATGCTAGTTAAGGACCAGCCAATGTGAACACTGCACAGGCTTTGATCCTGAACCTGTCTATTTTGGTGCTGCAGGCTATAAATTCTAAGAGCTGGATCCCATTTTCCAACAGTTACTTGAGAAGTTCAGGTTGGGCAAAATTCTGGATGTGGAAAACCAGCTTGCTTTAAGGACCAAATGTAAGAACGATGCTCAGTTTCTTACCATTGTTCATGTCCTTGAAGATACACTCCATTACACAGATCAAGACAAAATTTCCCATGTTAATATATACAACGCTGCAGCACCTTGTTGGAGATGGATGCTGTCTCTGTATTACTCCTTAAATGAAAGATGCCAGCAGAATGTAAATTGAAGAGAATGCTTTAAAGATCCATTAAAACCACTGAAAAAGCACATTTAAAAACCTATAATTAAAAAAAGGGACCTAATTTCTTTCTAAAAACAATGTATACGTATCATTTAGTGTACAGAAGGGCTCTAATGGTTGGGATTTTCTCGTCTAAGTTCTGACTTCAGAGTGTTTTTTAAGAGATGCATCATATATTTCTTTCAGATGTTAGTTGCAACTTTTTTTTTCATGTTTGTTTTCCACTGCTGACTTTCTGTTTCTGATAATTTGCAGATGTTTAAAGGATTTGAAAAGCTGAAGGATGTCCAGTATGTCTATACCCCTTTCGATTCGTCACTCTGTGGAGTGAAGCTAGAAGCTAACAACAAAAAACAGTATCTTCTGACAGGTAAAAACGTAACAAAACTGATGGACCTGAAAAATCAGAAGTAATCGCTTACTTTGCAAAAATATGCCAGCCCTTGTTAAAAAGTAACGTTATTTATATACTGAATCATACAAACATAATGAAACGTACAAATTGTGTAAAGCTGTAGTTACACTGTGATCTTATGTGTTTTCCATGCTTCATCCAAATTTCTTAACGAAGGCTCAAAAGAAGTCACGGTCAGTAACTACATAATTAGTAAATGGAAAGTATGCCAGCATTATTTGTTTAAAACCAACAGTACTGATTTTCCCAGGAATGCAAACATGCTTGATGAGACAACACATGCCTACGTGTATGCAGAGTTGGGGTTCTAAGGAATTACAGCTTTATCTGTGGAGTCCTGAAACCTAGTTTAACATACTACTGCATCTGCATCCATCCCTTCCTGGCAGGTTATCAGCATCTTCTGGAAAATACCCTTCTTAGCTCTTTTACATTTATACAGTGTGCAACCAGCAGAAAAGTCCTCTTGGCTATAATACATTCATTGAAAAAAGCGTGAAATAAGACTAAGTTGGTGCAATTAGTTAAAAACTTCATGTCTTCCTGCAATTTATTTCAGTATTTAGAAAACAGTTTTATTTGCTTGCCTTACTTTTCCTATTTTCCATGCTGTAGGTCAAATTTTAAATGATGGTAAAGTCCTCATCCATTTATGCAACTACATTGAACCGTGGGATGATTTATCCTTGTCTCAAAAGAAGAGCCTTAATCAGAGATACCAAATGGGTTGTGGCTGCAAAGTAAGTATAGGACAAGCCACCGTCTAACGGTGGAGCTCACCTTACAGGCACCAGCACTTTTCACTGATGGGAATTGTTCTTTTCTTTAACGCCTCGTGTATTTTATGCTATTTGAGAATATATATCATTTTAGAGAAAGCTGCAATATACTGACTTAATGTACTATTTCGCATTTAGATTACTACGTGCTACATGGTGCCCTGTTCCATCACCGCACCAAACGAGTGCCTCTGGACGGACTGGCTGATAGAAAGAAAGCTATATGGGCACCAAGCCAAGCATTACGCCTGTATCAAGAGAAGTGATGGCACTTGCAGCTGGTACCGAGGTGGTCCTCCCCCAGAGAAAGAGTTTATTGATATCAGTGAACCTTAAAACAATCACTTCCTAAAAAGCCTTGGAGTCTAATTCCATCAAACATTGCACGCTCACAGCTTTGAACTGCCATCGTCTAATGTATCTGTTGCTTAGAAACAAAAACAAATTGTCCTGTACAGCTAAAGTACGAGTCTGTGGAATTGGCACTCTCGCAAGATGAGGACCAAATCTCCTGGAGGTAGCTACTCTGTACAGTTATGCTTTGTGCAGAGAGGCTCAAGCTGAGAACGCTCCTCTGTGCCCGCTGAGGTATAACGAGTTTCCCTTTTACCAATACGAATGTACAAGAACAAAAGAATTGCCAGAATTCTGTCCCCCATTTCTGTTAACCTACAGATTAAGAGAGCCCCATGTTTTATCCCAAATTTTTCTGATGAACTACGGAATGTTTTATAGAACTATTTTTCTGTATGAAAGTCTTCTGATACGAAAGAATTATTGTACAGTGTATATGTAAAGTATTATAACAATGTGCTATAAAAAAAAGATTCAAAAAACCCTGTATTTCGGTATCTGTTGAAACAAGTTGAACACTTTGTGATTAAAACAATCTGTGCTCCATATTTTATATGTTACTTCTCCAATAGCTTTCTTTATCTACAGAGCTGTAACTTTCATTGACAACTAAGTTAAAAAAACCAGCCTCGATAATCAAAACCCTCTTACCCAACTCAACATTCTATGGACTAGCTACACCTTGCTGAAAGAACAGCCAGATGTTCTAATGCTTCGGCATTTTATGGGACCAGCACAAACAGCGACAGGCTAAAACTGCTTGTGTTTACAGAAACCACATCCGTCCTCACGGCAGCTGTAGTATTTGATAACGCCTCTCTAAATACGTGATTAGGTCACTGTACTTCAGCACCGTTAAAAGCCTTGGCTTTAGAAACTCATGTCAAAATACACACAATAGATATCGAGTAACTCGCACTGCAAGTGATTTCTAAAAAGCTCTCAAACCATACTGACCATATTTAACAGTTTAAATTTACATTAATGATTTTTCATTCATGAATACCTGTTATACTCTGTCAGTGAATTTGGTAATTCATGAGCTTATACTGGAGAAGAGTTACAACATATTTTGTCTTTTAGTCATTTAGTGTTTTAACGTTTATGAATTGATTACTGTAGTTAGTAACTAATCTCACACATATTTAAGTTTACAAAAGTAACTCAATGCACAGTGGTAAAATTTAGGAAATTATTTCAGGAAATGCCAAAGTTCGGACAGTCATCCAACTGCTTGTGTTCTAGACACAGGATAAGAACCATCAGGCGGGATACGAATCTGCAATAGCTGCCATTTCTGACATTTTACTCTTTCAAATTGTCTTCACTGACTTTCTTTCACTTCATTCCAATTTTGACTAGAAATGACTCTCACGTATTCCTCACATGAGAACAACAGGCAGAGATTTAGACAGTTCTCTTCCCGTTTGGTTAGATCAGGTCTATTCAAAGGTCTAACACCAACACTTCACTCACTCCTGCTAGCCACAGTGTGACAGTTCCAGCCGATGGGCTCATTCAGAATCAGAGCTGTTACTCTATTGCTTCGAGGGTCCAGTTTTCCAAATCATTCTGTTAGTCTGTTTGCTATAGAGTCCTTACAAAATGATCGGGACTTAAACTTGCGAAGAAGGTATGCACGTGTTTAAGCACGGAGGCATCTCTCATTCTCTTCTATTCAATGTAGTAGTAGTAGTCTGGACATAAAATTCAGTACGTCCCATATAACTTGTCACACCCTAAGGTACGTTTTATTTGATATATAATGTCTACTTGCAAAAAAACCCCTGTGCAAATGATGTTTGTGACATATTTTGTTCATGTTTCTAATGTTTACTTTGACAATTGCATGAATCCATATTTAAAGGATGGTCTGAAAACACTTGTGAGAATAAATACTCATTCATTTTGTGGCTAAACTCATACGATTCCAATGAAATGCAAATGGTGCAAGGCCATCAGGAAGGCATACCATTGCTCCTTTGAGGAATACATGTCCCTTAATAGCCAACGTTTCATTTTTTATGTACTGTAAATAAAACAGTTTTTCTGTTTGAATTTACGAGCCTAAATTAAAACACCATTTATTTGCCAAATGTAAAGTCGAGCTCATTTTCTGCTTTGCTAAAGACAAACATTACCCAATGCTAACTTGGACCATAGACTTATTATAGCTACTTCCAGAAATGAAATAAAAAGGCTACATTTCTTCCAAAAAGAAATTGATATTGCAGAGACAATACTGACAGTGCTATTCACTGTCAGTGCTGTGCAGTTATATTACAAATTTACAGAAAGACTTAAAGCCAGGCCTGATTTCCTCAAGTCAAACCGAAACAATTCCTAGAGAAGCCTGCAAGAGCTTAATAACCATACAACGGCTGAATCAAGCACATGGCTAATTAATATTCGATACATGTACAGTGCAGCATTTGTTTCCAAATCCACTTTGATGTAATGGCGTCTTTTGCATAGCACCCTGCAGCAAACAGACGTTTTCTGCTTCTTAACTCAACGTAGTTCTATTCCAGTTTTATAGTAAGTAGACCTTAAACTCGACTAACCCAACTCAGATTGCCTTCTTTATGTACCTTGTAAAAATAAATGTTTTCTTTGATATTTATGAACGAAGTGTAATATGAATTGTATGCCCTAATTAGTTTAAAAAACATATATCCCATAAAATATCCCATATGAGGTGTTTCAAAATTAATGGCCATCCACTTTCATTTCTGTCTGAGCATAAATCTGGCCAAACTTGCCACAATGGATGGTATAAAGAATTTTTTTTTCCCTTGTAAAAAAAAATATGGCAAGAAAAGCTTTACAAAAAACCCTCTCAGAATGAGTTTCTGTTTTCCCTGAGATTCAGCGCTGCTAAAGATTATGAAAATGATTAACTATAATGTGGCAATCCAAATATGTTTTTTTCCTATCAAGATTTTTACTGTAGTGGCATCGATACATTATCAACAACAGCAGATTATTTTTACAACATTTCATTTGTACTTCTTGAAACTGTGTATATGTTGTATGAAAGGTAAGAGCAGAAGTATACCCTGGTACAACATTTGGTTTTAATTTGAAAATGACTCACATGACTTACAATATGAGTAGAGAAAAGAACAGAGAGACTGTACAGGTGAACAGTGAAAACAACGTCTTGAATATTACTGGTTTTTTCTCAATGTTCCAGTAAAGTTTCAATTAAATTGTCCAACAATTATGTTGAAAAAGCTGTTTGGATTTTTTTCATGACAGAGAACATAAGAGGTGGAAATGCAGTGAAATAAAGGGAACTAATTACTGAGGGAAAGGCTGTAGATATGACTCAGCTAGCAATGAGTTCAAAAAGCCTTACAGCATTTCGTATAGTTTTAATCAGTCTGAGATGAATGTTTGTTTCAAAAAGTGTTTCATTAAAACAGCTCCATTTTTACACAAAAGAATGGCATGGCATCTTTGTTTGTTTACCTTTTATTGCCGTCTAAAGACTCAGTACAAATGATGACCACAGTATGAAAGAAGCAAAAGGAACAGAAGCACAACCTTACCTCTGGCATGCTCAGCTGAGAACTCAATTCACAGGGATTTAAAGTGTCCCCCTTCTCCCCCCCACCCCAGCTGGAGGGGAAGGAGAGAGCTCTAGGTTATGATTTGGAGAGTAAGAAGGGAAGGGATGAACACAAGAGGAACAAGAAGAAATTACTTTAAACTGTAAATACCAGCCTCGGTAAAAGTAAATGCAAATTAGGCCAGCTATTAATAAAATGTTAAAAAAACCAACACAATTTAAATAGTATGATATGATTTCAATTCATCAGTTAGAAGACTGATATTCAGATCATCTTACAACCTGTTCTAGAAATTTGAATGTTATCTTCTATCATGTTGCCTGATTATGTTTCAAGCCACAAAGTTCCAAATAATTTCTTCAGAAGGAAAAAACAAAAACTGAGCTTCAGTACCATCAGTTATTACAGCACCTCTAAACCATGTACGGCAGTGCAATGCTGAAACACATTAATTCTCTAGATTAACATTCGTTACGTATAAATATATAAAAAATTACTCAGTTCTGGAGAACATTGACACTCAAAAGTTCAAACAAAAGAGAAGTAACTTAGCAGTTCAGACATCAATGAGCAATGCAGAGGAATGAAGGGGGAAAAACACTGAAGCATTTGTTATACTCTGAAGCAAAATCTGCTTTATAAGCACACGCACACAGTTTGTTTGTGTTCTGATACTGAATGTGAATTCCACCAGTTGTTCCAGACAGCAGTTTGCAATTGAACTGCTAAGACCTTCTACAGGGTCACACTACATAAAAATTAAAAGCTAAGACATTAACTCCTGTCCCAGAATTACAGGGTATTTTCTTTGTTTCTCTGTACTACAATTTACCAACACATTAAAAGACCTACTTTTTCAAGAAAATCGTAAGACTCACAGAATATCTCGAGTTGGAAGAGACCCATGAGGATCATCGAGTCCAGCTCCCTGCTCCTCGCAGGACTACCTAAAACTAAACCATATGCCTAAGAGCATGGTCCAGATGCTCCTTGAGCTCTGGACAGGCCTGGTGCCATGACCACTTCCCTGCGGAGCCTGAATAATAGCTTATAAAATAATGAAGAACAACAAATTGTGCACAGGAAATTATAAACCAGCTTTAGTTTTGGACATTCTCAGGAAAATAGAGAGATATAAAACTTATGACCATTTTGAAAAGCATATTGCAAAATATGAGATGTGCTTCGGCCTCTCCATCTGTTGCGAACAAATCCCCAAGGGGGGTGGTGTTTCCTTTGCATAAAAAAAATAAATATAAATTTTATAAAGTTGCATGTTTTCCTGAGAAATCCATCAACAAAACCGCCTTCCATTCTGGAAAGACTTGACTTGCTGGGGCAATATTTAGATCTGCTGCTCTGGATCACTACCGTTCCCCTTGGGGTCTACAGAACTACTGTGTAGCACATTTACTAAACAGATAATTGTGGTGAAAGCCCTTTTCAAAAGTGTCATATGCAACAAAAGAAGTGGAAACATCTGTGAGTTAACAGTCCAAAGGAACCAGAGAGAACTGGCAAAGCAGTATGAAGAGCAATCCCGCCACTCTCACAATACATCAAAAAAATACGGCAGAACTGCACCATACTGTGTTTGTTACTGAAAGGTGAGACAGATGCGGGAAAAAGACGACTTCAGAAGCAATCTTAGTCAACTGCAGTCACTGAGGCTTCCCTTAGATGCCACCTATGATAACGAAATGCTAGCCAGAGTCTCCAGACAGACATACAGCAGTTACAGCTTGGGGACCTTATCTAAACAGCTAACATCCTTATCCTGGCCTTACAATGACAGGTGAATCTCAGCTCTGTGACGTATGCTGAATGGATTATATTCTACAAATACCTGATGCTTCTCTGCCAGTCAACTCAATCAGCAAATAGCCACCATCCAGTTTCTCTCAGTGCTGAAAGTATTTCCTCTAGAAAAATAACACTCAGCAAAGAATTTCTGTTTAGAAACCATAAGAAAAGTAAGGAAAAAAAATCTGCAGCATAACACAGGTCACGAGTAAAGGTCGTGCTATTTTTATGAATGCATTTATGTCTGTAAAGGACTGGGAATCAATGTCAGCTCAGGTACATGAAGATTGCAAGTCATAACCACCCTGACTTTAGATGAGTTCAAAGTTCTGCACGGACAGGCACATAGCTTTGTGCATCATCTACCACCCCACTTTGAACATATCATAAAGGACTAGATTGAAAACAAACCTTAAAAGTAACTTTAATAGTTGTCCTGTGTCTTTATAAGCTTTTAATCTCTTAAAGACCTGTAGTTGGCTAGCTGAAAAATGACTGCCTTCACATCTGAAAATCTCCCAGTTAACCATCACAATGCTTTCAAGTGGTCACCCAGTCTCATCCCTCTGAAAGCTTCCAAAATGGCTTTTAAAAATAGACAGTAAATGGGGGAAATGACTTGTGTGTTTACAGTTCCTGCTTTACAGAGACAGTAAGGAAAATTAGTATTGGACTTGCACGTACCATTTCCTTGTGATTTGGATAGAATGTTTGCTCAATTAAAGGGAACTTCTCTGGACCCAAAGTTTTGTAGACAGACACCAGCTGGGCAAACTGTAAAATAAAGCAAAACAAAAGAAAAAGCTTAGGAGAAAAACTGCATTCTACCAAAATGATCTCATACTGTCATCTTGTTTCTTGCCTTCTGTGTTTCATGAACTCAGCAAACACACATACACATCATACACTTTCTCTCTCCTCCTCTCTCACACACACCCCCCTTTTGGATCCATCCAGGCTATAACTTCACACGCAGAGCAACAGAGAACAGTACTTCTAAGAGTTAAGCCTCTGCATGTACAGAAAACCAAATACATTGGAATACTGGTTTTCAGACACCTCAGAGTATATATATTTTAAGCTGATCTTCTGATTTTCTATCACCTTTAATCTAAAGATCACACATACTTCACATTAATTTAGCCTCTGGCACCTCACTGACATCGAAAGGCAATTTTGCAGAACTGGAAAATGGAGAAAAGCAATAACTATGTCACACGTAACAGGTCAGGCGAAGAACAAACGAGAGCATTTTAATGTCCTAGGCTCTAGCCATGTACCATAGCCACGTGGAGGCAGTGGAAGAATGGCCAATCAACCAAGACACTGATAATTTGAACAGCTACATGTTATTGACATTTCCACTAATGTTTTCTCCAACAGATCCAGTCCACCTATACGCTAGAACATCGTAACTTAACACAGAAAAGCAAAACAACATTTAAACACAAAAAAGACAAAGAATTCTTTAATAAACAGAAGGGTATTTCAGGGCTGTTCTTTCTCTTTAGTGAACAGACCAACTCTTCTGCTGTAACAGTTCAAAAACTAAATCACTCTTGAAATCACAGCTTAGGAAGTGAGGTTTCTAGGGAGCAGGACGCCTTTGGCAGTCAGAAGACCACTATTGTTTCACGACTCCAAAGCTCTGGCTTGTACATGCCTGTGATGTGTTTAATTGTCATTATGCCAACATGAGACATAAACAACTTAGCACAACAGTTTGAATAGTGGGATTTGCTGGTTACAAACGGAGAAAACAGCAAAGAACAATAGAACTCTGTCCATAATGCAGTTTGATCAAATACTTACTCTGTTAATGCAATTTAGGGTGCAGGGATAGTAAAAACTGGTTTGGTTTGTTGTTTGGTTGTTTTTTTTTTGGGGGGGGGGGGGGAAGGGAATAATGGTGAAAGCTTTGCATTGCATTTCCAGCTGGCGTAGAGAATTTGTTTAATTTAGTGGTGTTTACATAGGTTTGGTAAAACACGTATTTAAATTTTGAAGTCCAGTGGAAAATACCTTAATCATGAGTAGTTTTCACCAAAAGCTTAAGAAATTCGAACTGGATAGTGTGCTGTGCAAAGCAGGCCTCCAGGAAAGGAAATATTATCACAGCTACCAAAATAAGGTGGTTTGCAAATAGGATTCCTGACAACTTACTGTTTCTTTCTGTTCTTATCTAAGATCCAAATTCAAAATTTCATAAGGAAATACTGCCTATTAAATACATGATTTTTGTCAAACAATTGTTATGTTAAAATAAAGCTATTAATTTTCATTAAGTAAAAACCTAAACCTTTAAAAAAATCCTATGACTGTATTTTCTGTGATTCCTTATTTTCTTTTCCATTTCACAAGCAAAAAGACAAAAACAAGCAAAATACATTTGTAGGGTTGGAGAAAGCTGTAATTCAGATTTATACTAGTCAATGTCTGTTTACTTAAAATAAAACAGTATCTGCCACAGCTAATACACATCTATCACTCTAAAGCACCCTCCCATCTAGCAATCAAGCTCTGAAACAGCATGAAGGAAAGGGAGGCTTAAGCTTCCTGAGGCAGAGGAGAGAACTAACTCAGATTTCCCACAGCTGAGGGGAATGATTTATCCTTTGCCCCCGCTGGGACACTGCTTCACCTGCATCTCTACAACTTTAGGAATCTCTTGTCAAATTTTGCTCTCCCACAAGAGCAACTTGATAAATTCAACTCAAATTCACACAAAACTTTGGCATTCTAACTGTACATCCTCAAACTTTTATAAGTAATTTTTATTTTCCCTGATTCCTACTGGGTAATTTATGAAAAACAAATTCCCTGATCATCAGTTTTGAAGTGTGACCTGCACTATACCTTCTTGTACTTTGCTTGTGAGCAGCTGCAGCAACCATCAGTTATACGGACTGAAGCAGAAGACCACTTCCGAAAACCCTGCTGCTGTACCTGGACAGAGTGGAAGCTATACAGACCCCGCAAACAGGCTGAATACAGAATGCCACCTTATCTGCTTTTCTATCCAATCCAGGTTCTAAAGATCTGCTGGAAACTACCCCAGTAAGTTTGATTTGACATTTTTTTAGACTTTACTCTTACTGGGCTAGCTAATATGACCTTATATTACACCTTTAAATCACAGGAAGTTTATCAAATTCTTCCCTGGGCAAGACCATCATCTTTTTAGAGGATAAACTACTAACTATTATCTCCTCCAACTCTGAACGGTCTCAGATATGGGATGTCCATGAAAGCGAGAACACTGGTAGAGCCAGTCTATGTTTAAATAAAGTATTTTATATGAATGCCAAAAACCCTGTGAGATTTTAACTATTATCTAAACAAAAAGAAACTCAGAGAGCTTAGTATTTCAGCAGGACTGTTCTCAACATCTTAAGAAAAGATAAATGTTAAAAGAATTTTTTTTCCACTTCTTATTTCAGCTAGCTGAATTTAATTCTCATTTTCAAATTTTGCCTCTTATTTTCAGCTTGGAGAGAGATACTCAGGTACATATATTTATGGTTTTCAGATTATTTTTTTTAAAAGGAAAACGGGGATTTTGTAACATTCTTCGTAAAGTCAGCTCTTTTCTACTAGGGATTAAATGCTTTCACATCCAGGCCTATAGACTGTTCCTCCACAAAAGAACCAGCTGCACTTTTTCTCCTCTCCAACAAAGTATGATACAGATAAGAAGAAACCCTTAGTCAAAAAAGACGCTTATTGCCTTTGATTTCACATAAAAGCTTTATGGGGTTTCATTACACCAAGAATGGAACACTATAAATTTGAATGCATAGAGTGTACTGTAATCAAGCAGTGCACAGTTAGAAAAAAATTGCTTTATTAACTTCATAAAGATTAGAATAATAACTTTGCTTATCACTTTAGATGAGTTAAAATGTGCTTAATTACATGCATGTCATTCCTGAAATGCTCAGATTTTTTTTTCCCCAAACAAACTGCACAAACTTTTTCCTCAAAAGAGAATTAGATAGGATATGTACAATTAATTACTCCAGATGGTTCTTTGTGTTACCTTTAATTCCAGCAAGCTTCTAATGTCTGTCGCCAGACCGAAGGATATATATCATTGTCCATTCCAGGGGGAAATTTCCTGGTATGTTGAGTAAGATCTTCCTGCAACAAACTGCTTCACATTTGCGTGTACAGTCGTTCCTGATCAGGGAAGTGCCACTGAGCTGTGTGTTACAACACCTTCTCTGTCAGAGGTTTTCCTGTGTGGTGAGGATTCACTACCTGTGCTTTTTAGAAGTTATGGCGTGCTTCTACTGACAGTGGAAGAACTCCAATCGGCCATCTAATACATCATGGTAACAACTGAAATGATCACAAAACTCCCTGGATAGTCTGTTTCACCAAACCAGATGAGCTGGCATTCTCCAGGACTAGAGAAACAGGAAAACTTCAACGGGTGAACACTTTTTGAATTCCCTGTCATAAAAAAATGGTGCTTTTAGCTGAGATTTAACTTATCTTTGACTGCTCTAAGGTGTGATCACATCCACAAACTGAAGAAATGTAACAGAATACTAGTTTACTTCTGGATTGCCATATAGAAATTTGCCTCTTACCAAATGTATTAATGTGTATCAGTGTTTGTGGGTGAAATCACTAAACCAAAATTTCTAAGTTTCCAGTATGATCTCAATATCCAGTATCGCTGCCAGCTTGCTTTGAACATGTAGTACTTAAAAGCAGATGATGCAGAACAGTTTAAAGATCGGGCTGTTATGCTGATCAAATGTTTACAGAGTAAAAGTTTCATGCTACTGTATACTTAAATCATCCCTTTTTAAGACTTAGAACTGATGGAAGACAGCTTTCCATGGAAATGCTGCAGAGGTTCCTAGTATTTCTCTGTGAAACACACACTAGAGTAAATTATGCCTGACTGTCTATCATTACGTGAGCGCAGCTGGGGGCCTCAGCAATTGGATTTTCCCTTTCAATATACAAAGGAAAGTTCCCTCCTCCCTGGAACGACCTGCAGAGGTGTCTTGTAGGGTCCATAGGGTATGGAGCTGAAAGATTAACTGTTTTACACCATAGGCTGTTTTGTGTTACGTTTCTATTATCGGAAACTAATAAAGACAACAAGACACTGACCTTTTTTTTATCCCCTTCATATAGCACAGTGAAATATGTCCTGAAGTCCTTTTTTAGCCTGAAATGTCCATTTTTAGCCTGAGGCCTAAAAAGGTGACTGGTCATTCCAGAAAAACATGATTGTCTTGTATGAGTAAGAGATGTTCAAAAGCACAGACTAAGTACCATTAGCACAAACATATTAGGGTCCTCGGTGGTCAAAAGATCGAGACACAAACATTATAGAGTCGATTTACTTTAACGGAGATTTTTCACTATGCCTGTATTATAAACACAATTTCTGTATTTCTCTTTGTGGGTTTTGATTTTTTTTTTTTAAATTACTATTACCTGGTAAGTATCTGTGTTGCTCTTTTTATGCTTTTCATAATACCTGTTCTTTTCTGTGATTGGCTTCTGTTTCTTCTATTATGCTTCAGTAAACATTAAACACTTTTCCAGAAGGCTGAGTACCTAGACATTTAATGTGCTATTTGATAACTAAGGCAAGAATGAAGGGGAACAGACTGCTGCTTATGTATCTCTTCCTGTCAGCTCCCACTGACAGACAACTTAATGAAAGAATTCAAACTTTCAAGGTCAATTCAAAGTTTGACATGGCAACTGAACAATGAAACATCGCCTACAAATCAGTTTGGGCACATTAACAGAATACAGAAAAGATGGGAACTGACAGAAGAACTTGATGTTCCTCCAGTAGATTTTCATTATTATGATGCAAAGCCAAAGACAACAAGAGTTGGACTATGCATGGCAAGATAACTTATATGGACCTTGCATCATAATTCAGTGGCAGTTTTATAACACAGACGAGTTGTTTCCTAACCCTTCTGCAGCCCAGCCTCAGACAAGAACACGATTATGATCTCTGCCTCACCAAGCTGAGCTGCAAACCCCACTGAATGTTTCATTAAAGCCCTACTCCTTGATCCATCACTCTGGGCCTAGCAGCATCCCTTCCTTCCACCTTTGACTACAGTTGATATTTCCTCACCTCCTTTACCTCCAGCCTCCTCCTTATGCTCTGGGGCAATTGCCTCCATCTCCTGAGACAGAGCTACTAAGCCTGTGTAGACTGTGCTGACACACACGCACCTCCCCAACCATCTAGATGTCTCTGCTCCATGTTACCCAGCATTTCCAAAGGCATTTATTGAGCTTCTGCACCTCTCCTGTGGCCTGAGTACCTCTCTTCTGAGAGGCACATCTCCCCAGTTGCTAATCACTGCTGTAATTAACTGCTGGAATATTTTCACATCAGAATTACATCTGATGAGATATAAAAACCACTAAGAATTTCTACAGGATGCGAAAAAAAGCCTTAAATAAAAACCTCATGCCCTTGGAAGAACCACATGCAGAGCTCTCGCTTACAGATTACCAGAGTGCATCCATGAGAGGGGGAAAAAAAAAGTTTTATACAACAGTTAGAAAAGCAGGATTTAAAAAAAAAACATAAATAGAAGAGGATCACAGAGACATAGAAACATTTCATCTTGGCTTGCAAAGTTGGGTAGCAAGACATCTGGCAATAAGAAACACCCTGGCTACAGAAAGAGGTGGTGACTAAATGTGTAAACAGTAAGGAAAGTGAGATTTAAGGAAGACACGCGGATTAAAATGAAGGAAAAATAGCTGCGAGCATAAAAGGTAGAAAACAGATCAACAGTGTTTGTTAGAAAAGAATTAGTGAAAATTAGTACACGAGGCCAAGATCAAGAGGCCTTCTGGAACTTTTTACTTCAGAATGAAAAGTTATAGAGGGAAAACAGCAGTTTATGGAACAAAGTCACTCAAACCAAAGCTACAAGGACGCCTTCTTGGATGCAGCTGGCAGCAACATGAATGTGCAGTTTATTCCACTACTATGGGAACATCAAGTTCAGTGTCCTGTTCAGGGAAACATTTGTGCACCTGTTTGCTTTAATGGGCCTTGGGCATGTGCTGAAGCACTTCTCAGAAGGATTTGGGGCTCACTACAATAAAGAGATTTCACTGTTCTGTGGGGGGTTTTAAAGAGATACTAAGATCTGGAGACTTTCCAGCTAAAACAGTAAGTTTTTATAAAAACACTGAATTTGATGAAACTTCGCAGTAGAGGAGGAAATCTGTCTTTCTGGGGTTTTGCAGATACAGCCCTCCCATATTCACTGTTAAAGAGTTTTGTAGTTAATGAAATTTTGTGCAGGTGTTCAGATGTGTCTATACGAAATTATCTTCCGAAACCAAGCATTATTTATGTACTTAACCATTGAAGCCAGAAGTAAATCCCATTTTAAAGCTAAACATATGGTTAAAAAACGCTTTTTTTTTTTTTCTCTTAAATTGTACACAGATACAATCAAGTGCATCTACAACTTTGTTCACAGAATTCAAACTCGGTCAAACTGGGCTTCTTACCTACATGGACCTTTCTGTCCCAAGACGCTTCCCTCATTTCAGCAAGATAAGGAAATCTGAAGAACTTTTTCTCAGAAGACTCCCTGGTAAAGCTCAATGGTAGAAGGCCATTCCCCAGAGAAGACCAGCCAACGTGCTCTCTATTAAGCCTAGCCCAGAAAGTCAGAGGGCTTCTCTGAGGTGGCCAGCACCCAAACAGAGCAACACTTGATAGCATTTTAAACTGAACCATAAACTAAAGACAACACTTCTCAGAACAGGTATGTTAGTTACTACACCTCATAAAAGAAACAAGGGCAAGTACACTTTGCATTCATTTCACTTGTGAACTGGAGCTAAGAATAGAGGCTAAACATAAAGGAATGACAGCAAAAGGAAATCAAATGGCAACTGGAGCACTGGTGGGAGTTGTGAAGATAACGTGGGATAACAATACTGGTGTACAGGGAGAGAGGGGAGAGGAAGGAGTGGGGCTTGTGACAGGGGAGCCAGCACAGTGCGAGGGATTTTCCTGGATGGGTGACAAATGCCTCTCAGGAAGGGCAGTCTAGCCCCCAGATTCTCCTCATCCATGAGCCACCATGGTCTTACACAAAAGAAGCAGATACAATCTCCACCTAGATTTTGGCTAAAAAAAATTTATCTTCTTAGGTATTTTAATTGGTAATGTAACACACAGGCTTCCCTTTTAACTAAATATTAATATTGCACAAGAAATCAAACTTAATTTTCATAATCTGGCCTTCCATTACGGACATATGACTTAAGCAAGCACAAAAGAGACGTTTCTGAATTTCAGTACTGTAGCAAGAACAGCAGATAGTACAAAGCCCAGAAACCACAGCTTTACAGTCCTGGCTTTCAGACTAATGTTACGGCCTTTTTTTAAATCTAGTTTATTTCAGTAGAAACTAAGAAATGGTTAAAAGTCTGTTTCAATTTTCTGCCACTAGAAATGTACAACGCAATGCAAGTCTGTAATGGATGTCACGAGCTCCCACTCCTGCTCGTTAGTGCGGAGAAGGACAGGGCAAAGCGGCAACAACCTACCACAAAATTCAAGAACGCCACAAACACATCTGAGCCTACTTTTGTATTAAATTAGCCTCATGGCAGTAAAAGCTTGTCAGAGCAAAATATATCTATACTCAGTTTATATATAAGTACCTCATAGTTCAGGCAAAGATTGATGAACATAAAGCTGTAAGAATTACTTGCTGCATGGAACAGAAAACAAATCACCACCACACCGGGGTATATTTATTATACTTTATCTATGCTTTTTTCAAGGAATTTCAAGTGAGCTTAGGTCTTTTAGGAAAGCAAAACCATTATTCCCTTGCTATCGCAAGAATAGATTAAACTTAAATTAGTTCTATAAAGAGGTGCAAAGAGAACACACTACTAGATTTAACTTACTTAGATTTCTTTGGTACATACTTAAATGAATAATTATTTATGAACTTTGCTCCAATTTAATGTCCAAACTTGCTAACAAATTGTCTTTTGACCAAAAAGCTTAAAAGTGTTTTCACCTTCTTTCTGACACAGTTTCATGAATTTACTTTCAGCTCTCGCACTACAAATCTATCAACATGTTTTTCTTTAACTGGCAGACTGAACAGAGAGGCCAAAATCTTCACTGGCTGACAGAGAATTAAACTACAGTTTTTTAAGCTTAAAAAAGTTCGGCTGGGATTAGTGCTGGAAGAATAGCACATGAGGATGGTTTGTTCTCTGGCTGCCCTATAGATATGCAGATGTCCGCCTTCACTACGTAAATCCAATATCCTTCATATGAATAAAAGCCACAAAATTCATTTTAGAAAGACTTCTACCATTCATGTAAATATTTGCAAATAGGCAAATTCAACTTTTTATGGAGATTGCAGCCATTATCATATGAAGCTGTTCAAACTTTACCACCCACGAGACTGCACCCCGTGCCTAAGAAATCAGCTCTCCACTGCTCGAGAGAGAGGCAGACAGCACCTGGCTTCCAGTCCTGAAGGGAAAGGACGGACCTGCTCTTGCTATAGCAGCTTCTTTGAGTACAGGGGTAGGAAAAGGCCTTCAGTAGCCTGTTTGGGTGGACTCTGGCTGCCCATCATCCCCAACATCATCTATCAAAGTAGATCAATCTTGACTGAATGGTTGAAATAAAAGATAGAGTTTAGTGCTGGCTCCAGGTTTCATCTAACGAAATACATAAAATGATCGTCACTGACTAAAATATAGGTCTTAACATTTCTTAGATTTATAACGTTAACAGATATCAAATTTGAATGTCCCTAAATGTCTTCCCTGAGTTGAAGCCAGATGGCAGGTACGCGTTCTTTAGCCTTGACCTTCAATGAGATTCGCTCTGGCATACAAAAAGTGCAATAACCAGCCAAACTGTAGCCCATTGTTTAGCATTATTGTACAAATCTTATTTTTGATAGTGAGCACAGAATTTTCTTAGAGTGCAGTAAGAAATGCATAATTTCTTTCTCTAACACAGACATGGAATAGCATTGAAAGGTCGCATAGATTTACACTAAATACGTTTTCGAAAGACTTTCCTTCTTGTGCACATTCATTTTATTTGTTATTCGTTCTCCAGAAGATACACTGACACGATATTGAAACTCATCTGTGTGGCTGTGTCTGCCTATTAGCATAGCTTCAACAGTTCGTGTCGACAGAAAGCTGGAATGAACAGAGCTCATTTCTTTTATATGCTCCTCCCCGCATATTGCCTACAAGATTCCTGCCAGTGCCCCAACCTGTTGCTTAGGATTATTAAAGTATTGCTTGAAGGGGGAGAAACACAAGACAGCAACTTCTAACAGCAACACATGAAGGAGAAAATAAGGTGGGGAGAAAACTATAATAGCATCAGAAAGGAAGAACAGGTAGTTAAGACAGACCTTCCAAAGAAAACAAGGTAAGAATAGAGAAATGAAGTGTTCAGTAAGAGTAGAAAGATGAAGACAGATAAGTAGAAAATCATCTGCAAACAAAATGCAAAGCAAAATACAACACATGCAGGCAGAGAATAACATAAGCTTGGCAAAAGGAGCAAAAAAGAAAAATGTCAACAAACTTGCAGAAGTACTTGGCTGTCCACTCACAAACCGTAGGAAAAGAAACAAACAAGAACTGCAAGATTTACAATACTACCAGGTTTAACAAAAAGACCAAGCCTGCTCAGCACCCAAGCTCTCCCATCCACGCGCTGACAGGTGTCTCTTCACAAGTTAAGCAGTAGCTTGACACTCTACAGTGGGCTTTCCACATCCCCTCCATGACTACATCAAGTCGGTATTTCAAGCTAAATAGACTCTTCCACCAGCCTGGCAACAGCTAATGAAGGTCACAGTCCTCACAAACGCTTTTCGTAGAGCCATTATAATGCTGTAGGTTGTGCCATCCCCTTCACCAGAGTCAATGTGTAATTAATGTATCAGCAGATCCTTGAAGCCTTCTGTACCAACCCCTCTTACGCAGCTACCCAAGGCACATCGACAAGAGAACAGGTCTGCAGCCAGCTATAGATGCTGCTATATTTTTCTTCTGCAGTAAAGAAACCAGAACTACTACTGTGGAATTGGACTGACTTGATGAGAATTTTCTTTCTCTTCAATCATACACACTTGGTCTATGCAACTGCAGCGATTTTGTAATCTCTGCAGTATTGAAATGCTTACCACTATCTGGACCTAGAAGTAGCGATCCAGCTACTACAATGCACATGATTAGTATGTCACAGTCCGGGTGTAACTGGAGAAAAAGTATTCTATCTGTAGCAGGCACGGACATTGAACCTTGCAGTCCCTGACAAGCAACCAGCATCCACACGTTTAATATACTCACCAATTAACTGTACCTCACTGCATAATTCCATTCATTGGCAATTTACTGCACACAGTATGGGTGAAGAGCTAATGATCTGAGGTATTCCAAGACCGCACCCCTATCACCAATACTTAAAACTGAAGCTAAAATCAAGAGCAAGGTTCAACTGATGTCATAATCATAACTTCGGGCAAGTAATAATGCTTTTTATCTTTTTTCTTTTTACTATTATAAAACTTTTGTAGATGCTTTACAACAGGTCCTGCACACAGTTAGACATGAGTAAAATAAAAGCAGGATTTACATATCACATATCCACACATATCCAACAAGGAAACTATACAACATTTTTGCCCCTCCTTAACGCGATGTAACTGTAAATTAAACTAGGTAAAAGTCCTCTCCCACTTGAATGGGACAAGTCATGCACAACACTATTACTTCGCACATGACAATGCAAAGAAATGTTCCAACGTGGCAAGAGAGGGTAAGAACCTTAAAACGGTTGCTCCACAGCTCTGCATGCGGTCAGTAATAAAGAACTCAGTCTTTATTCATAAAACTCATGCTTTCCCCCTTGGTAAGATGCTTTCTGAAATCCTTACTAGCATTTAAGTGAAATCCATCTCACCAGCCAGGATCATGAATTTTTCATGAGGTAGGTGGTAAGTATTATCTCAGAAGTCAAATAACAGGGGCTCTGTAATAACCCCAAATCATTAACATATTTCAGTATGCAAACATCTCACCACACACATTCATGTCAGTATTTTCTTTGCCATGGCTGCTAGCATCCTAACTTTTCAAAGGTTTATATAGTGCTTCGAACTTTTGACATGCATTCGAAGGAACTATGTATGTCCTGGCACCAGAAAACACAAGCTTTAAGACTTGTTTTCAGAAATGTTTTTAGAATGTTCCTGGCAACCTTCCCACCACACCCCCATCTTTCAGTAATGTACCTCAGATCAAAGACGAATTTGCTGACTGTCTATTAGCAAAGACATAAAAATCCAGACAAGAGTACGAAGAGAGTTCTGTTGAAAAGAAAAAAGGGCAGGTGCTTCAGTGTCTAACACTGAATCTGTCCTTAGGACTGAAAACAGATGCTGTACATCTGGAGCTGTATGTTCTAAAAAACCAAAGACCTGATACTCTGAATAACAGCAATTTAAAACACAAAGATCGTGTATGTCAGCTTTTAACTCGTTTTTTTCCACAGCCCATTCATAACTAGTCTAACCTTCCTGACTTCCCCTCCTAGCAATTCTACGCTACTCCTGATCTCATACTGAAACAGTAAGATCAGTTGTCCATGACACCCTGTTTTTTCCCCTGTTATTACAGAAACTGCAATTCACTTCTGACTTGCAAATTTTACCTGCAGGAAAGTCAACCTACTCCTCATCAATTAACGAAGATTGCTCCTTATGGCTTTATCTGGACTTCTGCTTTCTAATTTTGCCTAAGGTTTTTGAACTTGCAATTTTTATAGAAATAGCTTCCATAAAAGTTTCAGGTCACCCGTGTTAACAAAGGTATTGTCCAGAAAGACATCATTTAATGCTACGATGAAAGGGAGCTGAGCGATGCTAACCTCCAGCCACCAGTCTGCAGGCTTAGCTTATGGCCACAGGCAGGTAACGCACAGAGCTGTGGCCACTGATGGCGCAAAGCACGAGCACGTCCACAACACACGAATGTCGCCTACTCGGCCTCGCCGCCCATGTCTCACAGCTCTCTCTCAACGAAAACCACTCCAGGGAACTAGAGAAAATAATTAAAATGTGAATGATGCTAGCTTGAAGCATGTGACCTGTCTGACACTTTAAATGTGTCTAGAATAGTTTCTTCTGAGAGGAAATACCTAAAAGTATTTCAAACGAAACATATTTTGTCTGTCACATGTAGAAATGGCAAGGTAGGCAAATCTCAAAGGGAAAAAATAATCATTCTTCTCAATGTTAAAATAAAATAAGAGCAGCTTAAAAATGCTTTCATTTAATTTGTATCCAGGCTGAGACAAATTACGGAAGTTTCAGTCAAAAAGGGAATTTTTGCAGAAAGCAAAAGATAGAGCACCTCAGAAGAGAGAAATTTCATCGTGAACTGCTATGTCCCACCTTAAAAAAGCTCTACCATAATTCAAGACTATTTTTAAATTATTATAGCTCTAAATTCAAATAAGACCTTATAAGCATAGTACTTCATTATTTGTTTGGGAGGTGTGCTGTATAGAACAAGAGAGAGAGAGATACGGAGCGTGACAATTATTTCACGCCCGTAACCTTGTATTTGCTTTTGTCAGGTCTTCCAGTTATGACAGTAAATATTCCTCCAACTCCTAGTTACTCCTAGTTATTATTATTATGAGTGAAAAATCAGCACAGAAATTTTATGTGCAACAAGACCAGTTGTAAGAAAGAGGTATCTTTATTGCTTCAGTGGAAAAAAATCTATGACACTAATGCCACCAAAAGAACACTACAGGGAGGAATTATTCATTTACTTTTTATTGTATCATTATTGCATATAAATGCTACTGTTATCGCTTCATCGCCCAGCTTTACTGCATGCAATGAATCAAAGCATTAAGAAATGCCACACAGCATAGAAAAGGTGATGTATTAAAATAATGGGTTCAGCAGTGTACAATACATGTTCTGAGAAGTTATAAACGCTCTACCAATTATTTATTCCCCACTGTAGTTTACTGCAACATAAAAGTATGATAACATTAGCAGCAAGAGGTATATGTTAAAATCTGGTGACAATTTTTCAGAGAGATTTTCATAGTGTGAAAAAAATAAACATCTTCAAAGCAATAAGACTATTACAGTAAAACTTCCCTTCAGTGAGAGAAATACTGACAACTGGTCTTTTCTTATTCAGACATCAGAGGAAAAAATTATGAAGCTTTGGTTACTTATAACAAGTGGTATTTTTTAAAGTTTCACTAGCTCTTGGGCAACTGAATACACCTGTGAAAGCAACAGTAACTGCACCGCTGATAATCACCTTCTACAGCACCACATTTTAACTTGTTTCTCCTGATGTTTAGTTCGCCATGAACCAAGAAGAAAACTAAATTTTACCTCAATTACTACAAAGCATGTAATGAATAACTGAATTGGCTTCTACACTAAAACTGGCAAATACCAGTGATTCTCCAGTGTACCTCATTACTCTAGGTGTAACTGAAAAGACTAACTCCTACCCCATATGAACAAGATTATGAAAAGAGCTTTCAAAATGAGGAAGCTAATAGTTTCAGATTTCCTTGCTAAAGCATAGCCCCAAAAATTTCACAGGCATGAGGGAAACACTGGCTAAAAGTCTGTTTAAAATTATGTTCAAAACCACAAATATGGAAAATATTCTCAGCTTGCTTTTCCCAGGCAAACTGTGAATAAACACTCTCTCCTCACTTGAGGAAGCATGTTAGCAGTGGATAGGCTTTCTGTTAGTTTCCTCACTTATTTCATTATTTGTACTACAAATATTTTGTTTCTCTCTGTCTCCACACTGCCTACACTGGCTCTTTGAAAAAACGATTTAAATACCTTAGTTTACTTTCTATTCCTTTCACTACTGCTTCACTAAGTAACTTTGCAGTTTGATACTCAACATTCATGAAAAGGAACGAAACAAGCAAACAAACAAAGGTCACTAACTCTCTTTGCACCAGAAGAACTGTTCGGTACATCACTTACCACCCACGGTTTGTCACAGAAGTTATAGATTGATTCCAGGGAGTTGACGCTAGGGATGCCTGCGTACTGCATTCCAATGATCAAGTTACGGAAATCTTCGTTTTCTGCCATACTGAATGAATGTTGTCGAACAAGGACAAAATCAGGCCTGAATGACCTAGCAAGAAAAAGATATGTAACTCTAATAAGTCAATGATCAAATTGTTTTTCCTTCAACAGCAAAATCTTAAAAGGGAAAAATGTCTAGCTGATGGATAGAGAAGTACTAGAAGAACACTCAAAACAAAAGTAAATGCTACAAGACAGGAGGAATTATTGTGGCTTTATGAAAATCTGTACTGTATCATTTCTCAGCCACTGTTCAGAAAACATCAGCACCCAGGTCAATAATGCGACTCCATTAAGGGGAGAGACAAATCATCATAGCTTTTCAGGTTGTTTTCCTACTGAAAGGTAAATCACATATATAAACTCTGAGTATGTTCTTAGTTTATGAGCACCAGGTCCTGAGCAATGACAATCAAACTACTGCCAGACTGTTTTAAAGACAGCGAGAGATGAAGCAAGCCCACTGCTCACCAAAGGAAGCATACCATAATTGGAGACAATCACAATTCAGCTTTTGACCAAAGCACTTGTCAAAATGAATTTCTAAACGTACAACTGCTCTTTTTTCCCCTCTTTTTCTGTTGTACCTAATCGGGATTTGCCCTGTTGCAGCCTCTGTGGTTTCCTGTCCTATCACCATGCGCCTTTGAGAACAGTCTGACACCATCCTCACCCTACTCAAAACCTGTCATTTGGTTTCTGAAGAGGGTTATGGAAAACAGAAGACATAATGTAACCGGGCAGGGCCACCAGTACAGGAGCAATTTGCTCTCGAAGTTCTCTGTTGAAAGGTTCTCCTCTGTATTCAAATTTTACAGGTGGAAAAAAACACTGAGTAGCTTGAAGCTATCGAGGTCATGAAAGAGGCACAACTGCAAGGCACATTAAATTAGTGTAGTAAATCAGTGTAATTATTTGCATGCTTTGAGCAAATACAAGCTGTATACTGAAGTGAAAATTCAGAGGATTACAGAATGATGCAAAAATCTCAGTACAGTAAAATAAAACCAAAACAATTAAAATCCATGTTAAAATTGCTTAAGCAGTTTGGAGATTCCAGCCTGCATGCAGCAAAGTATATTAGTTGGATTCTTAAGCTGGCTTTCAAATGCAATGCGTGATTTCACAGAAGCAACATTATAAAAACTTGCTGTCAAGGGTCATTAAAATGGCACTGTAGACCAATCACCAAAACCTGTAAAGAAATGCTTGCCTTTAACAAGTTTAAAAAAAAATTAAAAAATATTTGTATCATCATTCTGAGAATTTGTGATCTAGGTTTCACGGTGGTGTGCCAAGTGTTTGAAAGGAAGAAATTCAATTTACTGGCACAGCACAAGTATAGTACTTAGAGGACTAATGATACCTTCATCAAGATTGCCGACCACTCAGTGAAAGAAAGAGACCGCCGCTATCATTTAATATACTGCTACATCATCTCAATGACAGCACCATGTTTTTAAATAAAAGACCAGAATGTGTCCTTTAAAATACCAGTGTAATGAAACAAGTGGGGAAGCAGGGGAAATGTAGTTTACAAAAATAAATTATATATTTTGCTTTGCACGAACTCCTCAGAGGGAGTACATGATACATTTACGTAATTGTTCTAGTTCTGTAATTACCGCTGGACAGAATGACTATGAAGGTCATGAGAAAAACTTTAATGCTGGCTTATGCATTTGTAAGATCCCAAAGCTCAGTATTATGTAACATGAGATACCGTCTCTCTCGGTTAGATTTTCATTCACAAAACCTGAAAAAAGCAGGTGCCTGTTACACAGGTTTTTTTCCTCCTAAACTAAAGCAGCAAAATTTTGTCATCAAAATTTCTATGATTTTCCTAACTAGTATTTTGCCCATAAATTTACGATAGAAGGTGACTTTGCACCTCACATTAATAACAGATAAGACTTTTCACCTCAGTATTCGGGCCTTTTTAGTAATCTGCTCATAGTCCATATTTGATACGAACTTTGATACCAGTGGGACCAGCAGTTTCTCCCATCTCGCTTGACAGTTGATACAGACATGAACAAAGGAGCAAGCAACACATCCTATTGTCTGACCCATATTTAATGCTGGGTTTCAAACGAAGTTTCTTATCGACTAAACAGTGAAGTAATATCCATCAGTATCTCTGCATTCCTTAGTGACACAGGCAGCACATTCCAAGCTCTCCACAAACCGACCAGGCTTAAAGCAACAGAACGACTTGCACTTCTCTGAAAATACAGAATATTTATGAAAAATACTTTCATTTTTCAAAAGATTGTGTATCTCTGGATAAGTTATCACAGAAACGGAGAACTGCTGTCCCATCGTGCCTGCACAGCCTTCTCACAGCAGAAAGCATGCACACATCTGCAGATATCGCACAGATTTGAGGAATTTTATCAACTACAGGTAGTTCTATTTGGTTAAATAAATTATCCATAAAACTGATAACATTATAAAATTTTTGTCATCTCATTATCAGTGTTATCTGATGACACAACAAGATTTCTCAGTTTCTTCACATAAGCAGCAGTTTTACCAAGTTTTCTCATAAACTGCAAATACACATTTCTGTAGATGGGATTTTCTGGAGGTTCCCAACTCACATGAAGTACTGAAATGTTCTGGTGCTACCATGGCCTCCTTGTATTTGGTCTGTTTGGAAAATTCTCCACAGAAAAGCTACTGAGGAGCAGTGATCAAGATTTCCTGCCTCCAAACTTCTATCATTGGGGGGAAAAAAAAAAATTAAACCAACCCTATAAAAAATAAAATCTCTTACTATTCTAAGGAAATAATCTTGTTGATTTGGCATAAGTGGTTGTTGTATTAAGCTGCAGTATTTTTAGAATACACAGGAGATTAAACAGTTGTAAGTTTTAAAGCATGAAGTACACTTATTTTCTCTATTTTTTTCCCCAATGTATTTTTTTTTGGTAATATGATGAGCAGAAATTTTCAAATCTTTCATTTGGACAGATGTAAAAACATGAAGATACAAGATACGCTGTATGCTGTCCAGCTCCCTGAACTCTTACTCTTGTCTAAAGATACACATAAGCAGTAAACTACCAGGTCACTGTTAGTGCCTTGATCTACCTTTCTGAAAGCCACTTTTCAGCCAAACAACTGCTACACATAACTGATACGTAACTGTGCTGGCCAAAATAGGAGTAATTCCCACAGATTAGATAAAATACAGGACTGCCTGAAACTATTTTGCTAATACTTACTTGAGCTTTTACTTTGCCTAGACACACCCCTGTTTCCTCTCCTTAAATTTACAGGGCTGTTGATGTCCTCACTGGAAAAAGACGTAAGATTACCCTGTCTTCAATTGGAATAATCCTTTTTGGACAAAACAGCCTATTGAGAAATCTCAGGCTTTTAAAATTGGAATCTTTCAAACAGACAGTGATTGAGTAACTATCAGTTACTATCCTGAGAGAAGTGCTATGACTTGGCCTGTTTCAACAGAAAATACTCAACATTGGAAATAAATACTGCTCATCTGGAAAGGTCTGGCATATACAAAGTCATCAAGACTGTTTTTATGTCTGAAGCAAAGGTAAGGCCCAAATCAACAACCCTGATTCCCAATCACATGTTTTTTATGCCAGACTTCACTTGGATCTTAATCAAATCCATCCTTCATGTGATGAAAATGTTGAGAGATTGCCACAAACAGGACTTACTGCACTGATCAGATACTTTATTTCCTATTCTTCGTGTCAATGACCGAGTTGCGTTGCATCAATCAAACCTTCTATTGCACATGCACAAAAACAATCATTCGATACCTTTTGCATGCATATATCATGCCATTTATTGCTTTTTGCTGTTATTCTATTTAGCTTTTCTTACCTGACAACTTTAGTGCCATTTCGAAATACTTGGATATCTACTGCATAATTGCCATCAGCATGGGCTATCAAGTTGATTTCTGAAAATTCTGCCTATGAAGAGAGGACTCACATTAGTCAGCCTGGTTTCTTTTACCTTTATTTCCCCAAGTCACTTCTTTTAAGAATCTGAACTGCTGACAACGTACATTTGGAACATAATGAGCACTAAGAGGATATTAATGCAGTAGTATTTGCCACGTATGACATCACGTTTGAATAAGTTCTAATACAAAGAAAGCAAAAAGTAAAAAGCTTTGAGAAAGGACTGTGGGGCAGTGGCAAGTGTATTTCCACATAGAACTGTGAAGACTATATTTTTGCTTTGTATCATGTCATCACATAAAACAATACAGGCTCAAACATTTATGTAAAGGTTTGAAGAAAACAGTAAAAAAAGCAATGTTAAAACAACTATGATAAATAGAATATTTTCTTATTGCATTTAGTGTCTCTTTATATACTTTAGCTCTTTCTATTTCCTTTATGTGCATTTACTCTTCTTTTTAAAAAATCTGGTGCTAATAAACGACTCGCAAAATTCACAAATAAATAACTCTTTCAAAGTATCTTCTCACACTAGAAATGTGGAATTTAAAAGGAATCACTTCCATACTCTGAATCTACATTTATTTGAAAGGACAGGATGTTTTTCATTTATCCACAGTCTTTCATCAGCTTAAACTCTCAAGGCACTTTACAATAACATTACACAGCAGAATAATTGAAATGCAGCCAACTGTCTTCTAGTGGACAAATAAAAGTGTCTTTGCTATCCCAGACACTAACAGAATAGAGAGCGTCAGAATTCTCATTAGTCTCCTCTTGAAAACTGGTATCACTGAAAGTTGTCCTAAGTAAAATCTGTGTAAGGCTTTCAGAAGTTAGTGTTCAGTTAGGGCCAGTGTTGACTACTCTAACGACTGTTCCCACTCAGTAGCTTAAGTACGTGCTTGATTCCAAGCATGGACATCTCTTCATTAAATCCCATACGCTTATATACTTTCTTGGATCCGTGTTACAATGTTCAAAACACATGGGGCAGTTTTAAGATTATTGTAAAGACAGCACAAACGGTGAGAGATCGAAATATTGTCTAAGTGTTGACAATGTTAAAGAATCATTTAAAATCTATTTAATCTGAGACTGACAACTGATCTCTCCAATTAATAAATTGTATTAAACAACTATGAGGATTCACAATAAAGATTTTGTAGTTTAAAAGCTTAGTACATGATAGAAAATATTCTGTGTTATAGATAGGTTGCTGTAGTAGTATAAAAATAAAGATTGCTCTCTGGTATTAGCAAAACCCCACTAAAGAACTTGTCAGTAACTATTTGTATACGATTGCCACAGTGTTGAAAGTGATTAGTAGGGTTCAGCTACTTTAATCTCTTACTGATTAAAAGTGGTTCTGGTCCTATGAGAGACCATCCATATGAAGGAAATTCTAGGCTTACACAGAGCTCTCGTTAATACTAAAGAGAGTGTGTGTGATGTCAACAGCATGGTCTGATCGAGGTGTGAATGGGACAAAATAGCTTGTCTCCTTTTTCCTGTCTCTCCCTTGATACTCTTGAAGATCCCTGGCAAAGCTTTCTATGTTTCCAAGCCAAGAACATCAGCAGATATTCAATGGTGTAAAGAACGGAGCAAAGCTAGATGCTGCGCCATTACAGTGAATTTAGATAAGCTGAATCCACACAGCTAGTGATAACTTTCCCCTCACTCCTTGAAAGTTAAAGTACGGAAAAGCTTCTTATATCTATTCATAGAATTCAAGGGTGAAAAGCAGTGAAGAAACTCACTTCCCTAGTTTCAGAAATCTAGCTCAAATAAAAATCCCTAATTCTAATGCAACCGAAATTGTATCTCCGTATTTATTCAGTGCTTTTGTTAGAAAACAAAAGCAAAACCCAAACACATGCTAGCACTGCAGAGTGCGTGTATATTCCTAAATGAAGGAATCAGTGATACAGAAATGCAACATGGAATTCATGGAGTATCTGGGAAATTCTTTGGAATATGTCTCATTTTTCATGTTGTACAAATTATGACCAGAATTCGAACGAAGCACAATTAAATCTTTGAGTGTTCTGCTTAATGTATGAGGAGTTTTTTAAAGTACAACTATGTATCTATCTATACATATATACATACATATATGTACAAATACACAAGTATAAAAATTAACATTCAGATTAAGTCGTTTAGTTACCTGTTCAACCTTTATGTCATATTCTCCATGGACCTTCTTTCCACGAAAAGCCTTGGCCCTGCAGGAAAAAAGGGAGAGAGAAAATCAAGGATAAATGTATCTGCAAATCAGTAGCTACATAGAGCTTCCTGTACGGCCTTCAGTGTCTTGAAGATACACATGCATACGAATTGAATGTACCTACTACACATACACAAGTTCTTTCCTTTGAGATCCTTGTACCCTTAACATCCCATCACATAGTATTTTGTGATAAAAAGCACACATAATGTCATTTTCAACATTAAAGAGTATATTAAATTAACCTGAAATATATATTTCACAGTTATTAATATAAAATGATTACACCACTAAAAAGAGGCAGTCCTGCTCTCATTAAAGTCCACAACGCCAGTCAAAATTAATTTCCACGTGAACAACATGGAAACAACCACAACATGGAAACAACCAATCCTTATCCACTTAAATTCATTTAGAAAAACTGGTTTATTGGAAACACCATGCTTAGAAACTTTATATTGTTTTCAGTGAAAGTATCAGAGGTGCTGGAGACTCTTGTCACCAAACGTGCAAATGCCTGATTTACTGATCAGTTTTGCTTTTTCTAGACTACAGCTTGAGACAATGTAATTAGTGCTGTTATATTAAACTAAATCTACCTCATGAGTGAAAGTAATGTATATACTATATATTGTCACAACTCATTACTGCTTTTGGAAAATTCTTTTCCCACTTAAGTCCTAAAGAGCTTCACCATTGGTTTCAGTAGTGGAAGAACCAAAATTCAGAACAATCAACTGAAAACACTGCCTTTGGCAACACATTTTTCTCAAAGGTATCTTAGGCTCATTATGGATAGTGGATGCTAAAAGCAAAGAAAGTGTTTGCACTAAAACGGGACACTAAAATATTGCCCAACAATTAATCCTGTAAAATATGCAATTTGTACGATGAATAACAATAAAGAAAGCATTTGCATTACTGGTTTACACTGCTTTCCTGTAATAAAAACATATGAAATAGGAAGTTTGAAATCTATTATTTTATTATAGGAGGTACATACTCAGGATAATGTTACCAAACGTTTTTGCCAATAACAAAAGAAGAAGTTAAATATACCGTACTACAAGCCTAATAAAGAAACACTGTTATTTTTCTTTCCAAATTTGTTCTGAAATTCCACGCGAGTATGAAAATCCTCTTGAAAACTTTGAGTATGTCTGGATACAGCTTATAATGCTGTTTATGCTGAGGCATCAGCTGGACCATGTTAATCTAGTAGGTGCAGGAAAACCAACGACACTGAGCAGAGAGGAAGGCCTCATGTTCAAAGATACCACCACAACTGCCCCAGGACAAAAGCAAGCAATTCGTAACAACAAACAGCTTAGGTGTCTCTTTGAAAAACTAAGGGTTATCACTTTGAAGAATATTTAAAACTCCAGTTCTGATTGCCATGAATTTAACAGTAATGTTACTGAATTTTACTGGGAACAGGATGAGCTCCTAGATCTTATTGCCGAGGCAGCAACAGGTAAGGTAAACACATTATTGGACATCACAGAACACAAATTTAACTTCAATAGAATTACATTGGCTACATAACACAACAAATGTTACAGTGAGCCTGCCTCTTGAAAACTGAAAAATAAGCTTAGAGTAATACTGAGTTTCTTCAAAGCTGAATGGTAACTTGAACTTAGAGATTAAACCTCCACAATGCTCACCTTAACAAATACCAGCAACTGATGACCACTTTATGAGAGAAAATGCAAACGGGAAACCACAAAAAGCCAAAGAGAGGCTCTTCACTGCTAAGTCCAGTGCACACATTGGAATGTGCTCAAAAAGTCACTGAAGAGGAGATGCTACTCCTTTAAATTCAGTCTTTCTACTTAATCATTTAGATGAAGCCACCTTTAAACAACTAAACTCTGGCATGATTCACGTTTCAACAAATGACTTCAGCTTTGAAAATAAACAGTAAGTACTGAAGTTAAGCAATCTGAAGCTTGAAAACAAATGTGACATTTAAAGAGATTTAATTTCAAAGTAGCTTTCACCAACAACTTGTATAAAAATGTCTAATATTCAGTAATACTCTCCAAATGTTGAGCCACAAACTGCAAGAATTTATCTTAATATCTCTAAAAAATAACTTAGAACAAGTCACGACTCAGTCATTTCAGAACAAACTAAGAAATTGTTAGCATGAGTTTGCTATGAAATAGAACCTAGTTTTCATGTTATTTACTGTGCTTAAGAAATACAGTCATTCCCTGCTTGAATTATTCCTATTTGCAATATGACAAATGTGCAATCCTATCATGAAGACATTTATTACAGACTTAAATTTTTTTTTTTTTTTTTTTTTACTGAAGCGAGATAGGGAACAAAATTCTTTGGTTTTATTGGTTTACAGAATTTCACTGAATTGTAGTTTGAAATTCCTGTTACGCCTCATTACTCTTAGTACTGAGCACAGAATACCTGTGTATCAGTACCTTCGGAGCACCTCTGCAGAAAAGAATTAACGCTTTCAAGGTCAGGATCTCTCGCAAGGCATTTGAGAGGAGTGTGAGGTTAGCTGTCAGCATGAATAAAGTTAACAAAACAAATATGCACCAATTCAAGTAACATTTGGCTGTCCACTGTTGACGATTTCTTGCATAGTGTGTAGGGAAGAGGAGAAGCTGAACCTCACTGTGTGAACAGTTGCTTTCCAAAGCCTAAATGTAGAGAAAATGGATAGCTACTAACATGAACGCCACCACTGGAGCTATGAGTGTCACCTCTTATAGTCAGAATCTTTTCAAAATATGTCAAATATTTATGCATTTCTTGCTCCACAATTAATTTTCTGCGTGAAAATCTTGTGCATGTAAACTTAAAAAACTATAGAATATACATTGCCACAGATGCAGCCTAATATGAACTCATACTACTTACTGGTCTTTGGCAAGGACAACAAATGAAGCAGTAATCACTACAAGTGTTCTGACATATAAAAAAGACCTGAAATGTTTCCTTCTTAAACTATGTAGCAACTGCATCCGTTTTTGCAGTACCTTACCATGCCACAAAACCAAAGCCGTTCCATTTCATATAAAACTGGTGCTGCTTTCGACTGGCAGCAAAATCAACACGAAAATAATTTGCTAACGTGCAACTGGTTTATACAACTTCAGTTTGCATTCTTTACCACCACAATGATGAGCTTATCAGCGACAGTCTCTGTTAAAGTCAAAAGCACACATCCGGTCCTGCAAACCACTGCTCGTGTGTGCAAGTCTCCTATTTTCACAGCACCACATACCCTAAACCACTGCAATTTGCACTCATCAATTTGGTGCAGCACTTGTAGTCCGATTTCTGTACAAATATCGTGCACAGGAATCAGTTCTGTGTGAACACTGATTACTGGACATTTCTGAACAGCAAACTGGGAATTAATTGCTAAGCCTATCCATAAGAAGATTGTATGCTCAAAAATAATTACAGTGCCAGTTTACAGGGCAAAAGTTTGCTCCTCGTTTAGTACAGTAGCACCCTCTAGGGTACAAAACTGCAGCCATTTACAAACAGCTGGCATAATTTACTTCAAGCAAGGTAATGTGTGCATATATATATACACACACACACAGAGTGGTCTCAAATAATCGGTTCACTGGAAATGCCACGTGTGCGTAAAGACTTTGGCATACTACTGACAGAGAACCAGCCAGAGTTCCACAAATTTAAAGCCTCAGTGACAGAGTAGAAAACATGGAAGACACGAAAACCCAGTCTTCAAATCTCATTAGAAATAACTAATTATTTAAATATGTATTAAAAAAAAAGTACAAAGAAGTAGATTTAATATCAAAGCTTTTGTACCAGAAAAACCATGGCTTGTATGTGCTGCTCTACTTCCATGCCCAATTAGGAAGAGTCAATCTATCTCCAGCAGTCAGTATTTTCTGTTAATGTAATGGATACATGACAGTGTCCAAGATGTCATCGGCATCTCATTTGCACTGCTAGGTCATCCTGTAACACAGAGTGCAAAAAAATACAGACCACCGGTATAGTACATCTGGTAAACTCATCAACTGTCCCATAAAAAGTACTGAAGAATCTAGTAAATTATATATATGAGAATTAACGTATCAGCGATAGTCTCGACACATTCTAAGTACACGGGTTTTAAGACAGCAGTTTTGTAAATATATATATTTTTTCAATATGAAATCAAAAGAATCTGCCTAAGGAAATAATGGCTTAAAAACACAATCACATACACATCATGGAGCTGCAATAAAGGATCATTTAAAGGAGTTTGTTACTTCTTCCATATGCTGAGGACTTTTTCAACTGTTATGCAGACTTTAGTAAATATATGAAACCCGTAAGAAACTGTTACCAAAAGTAAGCGTATGATAAGATTTACATAGTATTGTCACTTTATGTGACCTAATCCACCATCTGCTGAAACCAGTGGGAATCTCTATCAACACCAATAGGCTCTGCAACCCTCTGACAGTACCAACATTTGCTACACTGACTTCCAGCCAACCAGCATAGCTACCAGCACTCATCCTCTGGAACTGCTGTGCTGACGCTATCATGACTGAATAGAAGACATTATTAAGAATACTGTGAACATGCTGGTTTACAGACTTTCTTTTATTCACTTGGTCTATGTTTCTGCAACAAGGCCGATAAGAGACTTATGAAACAATAAAACATCCTGTTTAAAAGCTGATTCTTAAAGATCTTGATACTCTTAAATGTGTTACTCAGATTCAGCAAAGACCTATCTGGATTTAAAACATGTTCTTTTTTAGTTCTGCACTGTGAAGGTATACTTTTGGCACTTGACCCAAAAGTATTTCACACTCACATAAAACAGTTATGCTTTCTCAAACTATTACTTCATCCAGAAATTGTCTTAAAAGCAGCAGACCATCACCACAAAACAAGTGACAGAATATTTCAAATGCTGACTTTCAGTTTCAGTAGTGCTCCCTGTTGAGTTGGATTTCATTAGATTAATGGTAATCTCCATTACCAAGGGCCTGTAAATTTGAAGAGCAGTACACTTTATTGGCTCTGAAATAGCATGGCTTGTATTCACAGGCTCCACTGCTCACATTTGTATCAGGCCAGTTAAGTTTTGCTGTTACTCACTCAGTCTGATGAAATGCCATACTCAATGGAAGCCCTGTAACGGCAAGGAGGCACAGACTGGTCTTTCCAGTTATTCACTGTGTGATGTGACAAATCACGGAAACCCTAACTGAAACTTGATTATTTCCTACAAACATTTCTCCCCCAGTATGACAGACAGTTCCTCACTCTACATCATAGCCTAGCATTTTGAAGGGGAAAATATACTGTTCTTACTAAAAAAAAAAAGTGCTAGTTTCTGCCAATAAGGTAGCACATAAACAATTGCATTTTAGCCTATTGTTTAGTCTCTATTGAGGTCACAATAGAAATTATTTCTGAACATCACCTTCCGTGCCCAATTGCACAACACAGCCATTTTTATTTTTTTTTAATATCATATTGTTTCCACTGGTACAGTATGTCTCGCTGTGTATCTTTATCTGAAATCACTGTCTCGAGTACTCCTATACCCCTCCCGTCAATCATAATACATGGAAAGAGAATTACTAGGAACAAAACCAAGCACTTCCAGTCCCAGTGTACATTAGCACATGGTGGAGTCATCCCAGATGGTGAAACATGGGAACCTATCCGATGGTTAATTCTATCAAGCTACAGGATTTCTCCATCACTGATCTGCCCAGTTTCACTGGGGACCATAAAGCACAGCTACCTGAGCAGTTCAAACTTAAGAGGGCAACAGAAAATGTCTGTAGGAAACACTCCTCCTCTGGTACAGCCCTCTCCTTCCCTGACTTCCCTGTAACTTGGAGCAAGGACCTTGATAAACATATGTCTAAATCCAGAGCCCCTGCGCGCAGCTCTTCCTCTGCAGAGGCACTGAACCATTATACCCTTCCCCATTCCCTTCACTGGTGATGGCTAAACTCCTGAAAAGCTCAGAGTAAACACTTTACAGTGGAGGATTTTCCTGCCCAGACAGTACAGAAGCTACTCAAAGAGAGTCAGCTCTGAAAGCCTGTTAAAAAAGAAAGCATAAACAATCTAGAAATAAAGAATGCAAGTTTATTAGGCAGCAGTTACTGCATTTCCCTTTCTGTGCTGCGTATCTTCCTTGCTAGAAAGGGGTTTTTTTCAAAATAGTTTTTTATGTGTGTCCTGGTTTCAGCTAAGGGAGAGTTAATTTTCTTCAAGAAAGCCAGTATGGGGCTGTGTTTTGGGTTTGTGCTGGAAGCAGCGGTGATAGTGGAAATGTTTTTGCTGTTGTTGGGCGATGCTTACACAGAGCCAAGGACTTTTCAGCTTCTCGCACCGTCCCACTGGCGGGATGGCTGGGGGTGTGTGGGAAGTTGGGAGAGGACAGACAGGACACCTGACCCAAACTGACCAAAGGGACATTCCACACCAGATGACATCATGCTCGGTTTATAAGGGGCTTGGGAGGAAGAAGGAGGGGGGGGCAGCAGTGTTCGAAGTGATGGCGTTTGTCTTCCCAAGTAACCATTACGCGTGACGGAGCCCTGCTGTCCTGGGGATGGCCGAACCCCTGCCTGCCGTGGGGAGCGGGGAATTAATTCCTTGTTTTGCTTTGCTTGTGCACGCGGCTTTTGCTTCACTTATTAAACTCTTGTATCTGAACCCACGAGTTTTCTCACTTTCGCTCTTCCGATTCTCTCCCCCTTTTCCAATGAGGGGGACGGAGCGAGCGTTTGTGTGGTGCCCGGCCAACGGCTGGAGTAAAACCACAACAATGTGGCACCTTCAGAAGCTTCCACAATCTCTGATTCAATCCCAGTTTTCTTCTCCTTATTACTGGCCTTTTCTCTTTTAACAAATTATCCTATCCCGTAGCATATCTCAGAATGTTATCTCCTTTACTCTGATTATTTAATCAAACAGAGCCATTTTATTCTTTCACAGCACAGATCTTCCAGCCCAAGAACCATCGTTTTTGGTTTCATCAGCAGCCCTTCTATTTGTCACACTGTTCTGTGCCTGAATACGGTGTTTTCACTAGAGATCTAATCAAGAAGAAAATGCCTCCTACTCTTTATTCTCTCACTTGAGCTTACATTTTCTGGGTCTTTTAAGCAGCATGCTTTACCAAAACTGCCCAATTTTCTGCCCACTCAAGGTGAAAACAAGTACTCTTTCATGACCAAATGCTAGTCTGTCTTTCTGGTCATGTCTCAAGATCCCACACCTCCAATTATGTAATATTTACCATTAGCCCATTACTTCTGTGCAAGATTTATAGTCACAACGCAATTTCTGTGAGCTTTTTTTTGTAAATTGGATGACAAATGGAAGTATTTTTAAACATTCATTCCCTCATCACTAGAAAACCTCACATGTGATGCAATATATTATAACCTTTTCCAAATCTGTCAAACTCATTAGAATGACACTACACTCTCCCATGGTTAGGTTCATAAAAATATTTTGTACTCATGAGACGAACAGAGAGTACCAGCTTTTATGCAGGAAAACATCACTAGCCAAAATACAAAATATTAGTGTTCTAAATACTGATGAAGGTTTTAATGGTTCTCCGTGCTGTAAGACTCAAACTGCATATTCTGCAGCTGTTGCTCTAAGTTCCTTAATCTTATCTCCTATGGCCAATGTAATAATATTGCAGGCTGAAGTGACAAAGTTAGATTTGTCATTTCCAAGTCTCCCTACCAACTAAGCCGTCCGTTCTTTCCAACTCTGCGTTGTCGACAACAAAGATAACGAACTGTTAATGAGCAACTCTTGTGTTTAAAAGGTAAGGCACTCGAAATTATCTTGAACAAGTGGCAAAAATGTCATACAATGCAGCCACTGGTGATTAGTTTATGACAGAAAAAACCAAACCATCTAGACATAGCATCTAGAGATAGTTTAGTTTACTTTTTTCTTAGGTAAAGAAAATAAAGCGAGCCTAAAAGACTTACCCTAACAGAAGGTAATTTCTGACATCTCAAACGCCATGAAAACCAGCATGGAGTGAAAAAAATCTTTGAGGATTAATCCAGGTTACTGATGAGCTGTTCAGCACAGATTTACCTGCCTTTAAATTTTTCTATTTATACTGAATTCTCTAAGGTGTATTAAATGTCTCTAAGCAAAAGGTGTGACTGTCCAGAGAAGGACAACGAAGCTGGTGAAGGGGCTGCAGCACAAGTCTTATGAGGAGCGGCTGAAGGAACTGGGGTTGTTTAGTCTGGAGAAGAGGAGGCTCAGGGGAAACCTTATTGCCCTCTACAACTCCCTGAAAGGGAGTTGTGGTGAGCTGGGGGTCGGTCTCTTCTCACAGATAACTAGTGACAGGACTACCGGGAATGGCTGCAAGTTGCGCCAGGGGAGGTTCAGGTTGGAGATGAGGAGAAATTTCTTCTCGGAAAGGGTGGTCGGGCATTGGAATGGGTTGCCCAGGGAGGTGGGGGAGTCACCGTCCCTAGGGGTGTTTAAAGAAAGGTTGGATGTGGTACTTAGGGATATGGTTTAGTGGGTAATAGGTGGTGGGGGGACAGTTGGACTAGATGATCCTTGAGGTCTCTTCCAACCTTAATGATTCTGTGATTCTAAACTTGAGTCATTTACACCTGGAGACATTACAAGGTAATATTTCATGTATCCCAAGTTGGGCTATTATATTATTTGTATTTTCAACTTTGAGAATCCTCCACTTAACATAGAAACTGTATCTTAAAAACTTCTGCACTTGTCCTATAGATGAGATTGGGAACAAACTAGTTGACATGTGGTAAGAATGAGGGGGAAGCGTGCAAGTTGTGTATGTCTGGAGAGAAAGCAGGAGAGAGAGTGCGCACCTTTCAGCCTCAGCTCACAGCTAAACCAGATTAAGTAAAATCTCAAACCTTCCATCTTAATGGCCAATCTTAAATTTTCAGCCCCACACAGGGACAAGAAACATGGGGTAATGGGAGAAGAAAGGATCGCACAAATGCCAGAACATCTTATTAGAGAGATACATACATATACACACACACACAAAACCACGCTCAATCCAAAGGGTGCCCTTTGCAGTGAATGGCAGTGATGGTACAGGCAAGTCCGAGTATCTTTTTCCCACTTGGACCCTCCAAGCATTTCACACCTTTGCAGCAATACTTCAGTGGCCCTACCATTATGGAACTAGACTGAAATGAACAAAAGATAAAAAGATTTTTCACGGATCAGCGATTACTTTGATCTTTGGCTCAGAGATCCTTTCACCTTCATTACACAGACCCAGAGTCTCTCCCAATTCTATCAGCAGCTTCACGTTACAGGAATACTAGAGGCCCCATTTGAATCAAGATCCCAAATAATCAGTATAAAAGTCTTTGATGTTACAATTTTTTTTTCATGCAACTGAAGTTTCTGCTTTTATGCTTATACTTAAGACAGCCATGTGCTGCCCTGTTTCTCTAAGCAGACCGATTAGAAAACCTAGCCTTCATAGCCCTACTTCAGTAACTTGGTTCAGCATCTTCACAGATGCAGTTAAGAACGAGTACGTGGCTTTTGCTGCCCTCTTCTGTAGAAAGAAATGTATATCAGACTGGCTAAAAAATCAGTTCCAATCACTGATAAACACAGATCCATGGTCATCTTCCTGGCTTTACTGGCTGTAAGGCAGATGCACTGGTACCAATCCCTCTTTGAAAGAGCGATGGGGGCCAGGTAGCAGTCACACGCAGGAGTTGTCTGGAAACAGTGGAAATGCTTCATTATCCTAAAGTGAGGTGCTTGCTTGTGCTGAATGACGGACGTTACACATGACGTGTTGCATGAACCTAACTTTTAAATAGTTTTAGATCCACTAAAAAAAGCGTGTTATCAGCAACAGTACAAACAGCCTCTATTTATTTAACACAGTGTTAGCAAAAACCCACAAGGAAATTAATCACTGCCATCAACATGGATTAAATGAATAGCAATTGCTAATGCTTTCTGCATTCCATTCTTATTTTAAGTTGAATTTATCAGTACTATTAGTTCAGAATGCTGCCAGGAAAGAACAATTCCTTCAAGATACTGAAGTTACAATAACCATTAGAAATGCATCATACTGGTAATTCTCACTACAAACGGATACCAAGAAAACACAAAATACTTTTGTCAGTATCACTTTTTTCCCCACTTTTTATTTTTAACCACATTTTATGCCACGCTCTGCAGGGGAACATGGAATACTGTAGCACATGACCATTTTGCCCCTTCCAGGGTACCTCCTTATATCGCTTCTCTAGTCATACTTTCAGACACGCTGGTACTTTTATCCCAACCAATCACCACTAGACATTTTTTCAAACAGGATACTACAATAGTGAAGACTGAAAGTATAGTACTTGTTTATTAACTCCTACAAAACAGGCATGAATGGGTTCTTCTGAAAATATGGCAAGGAATATATTTTAGCAATACCCTGACCCTTTCACTAAAAGGAATAGTCTCTTCTGCTTGGAATTAACCTTCCCAAGTACATTATAAAACTAAATTAACCACTTTGTATTTTAATATTATACTTTAAAATATAATCACACATATTGTCTGTCAGTATTTGGTTTATTAATTTTAATATACTCTAAAAAGCCAAATAACTCAGAGCCTGTGTGCCTGAGGATTTTCAACTTCCCACTATGGATTATAGAACAACAGAATTTTCCATTACTGCTGAAGTTAGTGAATTGTATTTTTCTCTACAGTAAACTGGCACCAGAACTAATACAGTAGACTGGGAACATTCCCCACCCCTTCCCCAGGAGAGGCTAACCTTGAGAATACAGGCTTTAAAAATTCTTACACAGGAACCGCCTGTAAAACTAGAGGCCAGGTGAAGTCTATAGGGACTTGTAACACAAAGCATACGACAAGTCTCAAAGATGCTGTGACAACGGGGAAGCCGTTAAAGATGAGAAACATGACCAGGATACCTGACAATAACTTTTAGGAAAGCAGTGTCTAACAGGTATGGATTTTGTAAGCAGCTGTGCAAACACTTTATTTGCTTATAGTGCACCTAATTAGAAGCTAAATAAATAAAAAAAAATCTCCATGAGCAATACATTAATATAAAATCCCACAATTGCTCATACCCTCATTATTTGTAAAACAAAAGCCAAATTTTTAGTGCTTAATGAACACTGGAAGCAAGCAAGTCCCACATTCCAAGCGTTTGCTGTACAGCTGCACGGGCTACTCTGTGCAAGGTCTGCATTACACTTGGGTCACATCCAGCGCGGGATGTGGAGCAGATGTCGTAATATACTGTACCTCAAATTTGGGATTTTGAAATTCAACAGTGTGCCAACCTTTTGAGCAGACCTCTCCTAACGAGGCCATGCTGCAAGCCCCCAGCAGTCCACAGCCCCAGCTGACTGGCAGTACCTCCCAGCTATGAAGAGCAGAGGCAACTGCTGAACATGGAACAGTATTCCAGCGTCTCTTCCCCTTCCCAGATCGGCACTAGCTATCTTTTTGTTTTCCCCCTACAACTAAATGCCATCAATTGTAATGATGAGATTCACTGCCAAAAAAATGATAGTGTAACAGACATGAAAGAATCAAACCTCAAACAGCAGTCTCTTTTGACATACATTAAAGCATAGCAATAGCTGTAGTAATTTCACAGCTGAATGACTGACACCTATGGGATTAACTCCCCCAGTGCCTACAGGGCTGAGAACAGATCTGTTCTCTTTTGCACACCATAGCAAAGGCTGTTCCAAAATCTCAAAGGATTTGAGTAGACCTTCTCTCTAGGAGCTGTACCACGGAAAGACCACTTTATATTTAGTTGGTGACATACAGAATGTTAGTCAAGGATGCCCAAGAGATGAACTGAATCCAGCCCTACGTCATTTTGTGGGCTATACCCACCATTTCGGTCCCTAAGGGAAGTGGCGAGCTCATGGTACTTGTGACCTCTCCACTAATGCATCCTTAGGCAACCACAAGTCTGCAGTCCATGGCACTGATTCATCTGGACAGCAGTCATTAGAGAAAAAGACGGGAGTACTTTTCCCATGAAGATACTGCCATTTGGCAAAGATGGGAATAGCAGGCATGTGCAAGCCCTTGTTACGTAAGATCCAAAATCTGCAGCTAGTTACTGGTAAATATTTTTGCTAGCGAATTTATGACTCTGGGCAAGGATGATCTTCCTGGTGAGTAAACAAAGCATGAACAAATAACAGCATTCAAAGTAAGAATATTTTCTTGATTATTCTACAATAAGGCCTGTTGGGACAAAAATTCAGGATGTGTTGAAAACCTTTCAGACTCAGAGACCCAGGACATCCATACTGCAAGTTTAACTTGCTCAAGAAAGGCAGGCTGCTACACTCATTCTAGTTTGCTACTGCATCAGCACAAGTTAGCCTGCAGTTATATCAGTGACTGCTTTGAGACAGCTCTCGTATCAAACTCCCACATAGTGGCAGACTGCCAGTTTCTTCTAAAAATCCTTTTTTTCAGTTGTGAACTAGGAAAAAAAACAAACCCAGAACAAACCAAACTGAGCAAGTAATCCCTAAATTCCTAACAGAACAATCAAAAGAAAATTCACCAGGATTTGGAGACATGACTATTGTTTTTTTTAAAGCAAACTAGCAAAATATTTCTGACTACTCTTGAAGTCAGTATTTTCTATCTGTGGTCCTGCAAACACCGCTTCAGCGGCTCATTCTTATCCCCAGTAGGTTTTATCACTTCATTTGCTGTAACAATATCTATTTTCTATAGCGATCAGCAACAAACCTGATGAGCATTATGTTCAGTAACTTCACGCTAAGCTCCTGCAATCTGAGTTCCTCTGTTCTCATGAACTGCTTGCCATATTCCACTGTCCAGCAGGCAATTCAAAACAAATTCATGGTGTTGAGTTACAAACAGCAATCTACGTACTTATTTTTTCATACAGATTTCATACTAGAAGATCTCATTTTTTGATATTATAGTGTCATAACATTCACTAATGGCATGTACTAAATAAGGACAGATTCTTTCCTCAAGATTTCAGGGCAACCAAACCCAATCTCAATAAGGACTGTCAAGATTGCAGGTGTTTCTTCCAAATGCATTTCAAATTCTGCCCATTCAATCAGGACTACTTACGACAAAAATTCTACTTCTCTTTACATTATTTTGTGTCTTCAGCAATTTCGTTAAACGTCATTAGGATGCCCACTTCCACTGCTTTCCTGGAAAAGGAAAGCAAACCAAATCACGATTAATGTCTGTAACGTCTGTGTTTATGCAGTAAGGAATCTCTGGACGCGAACCAGAGCTTCAGCAGAAGTGCTGGCTTCTCTTCTCCGAGCGGACCCGGAGCCGGCTCGCACCCACATTTCGGCCAAGCACTGCCATCTGCTGGGCAGAACCCCCGGCAAAATCAAAGCATCACAGGAAAGAAAAACAGTTTAGTTCGGAGTACTTAGCAATTTTTCTACCAAAAAGCATTAATTCAAAAGGAACAGGGGTTGAATTTTAAACTGAAATATTAATTGTTATAAATAAACTTCGAGCAACTGGAAGTCGTTTGAACAGTAAGTTCCAACTATTTACTGTTGCTACCTGTTGAGCATTAGAACTCTGCTTCTACAAAACCTCTGAGGGAAAAGAAACAGCTGAAGCATTTTCTCAGTTGTATCTTAGATTAAAATAAGACAAATGAACTTACCACAATCCAAGCTACAGCGCAGTTTTTCCACAAATTAAAAAGATACATGGGTACAGTGCTGGCAATGGTCAAAAGCCCCCCCTGACTTATGCTTTTACCTTTTATCTGTTTGAGAGACTGAAAAATTTAAAAAAACAAGATTGAGGCGTAATTATTTACTAGAAAGAATAACAGTTAGATCAGATTCCCCTAAGTTTTATCTATCTCAGCACTGAAAATCTCATGCATAAAGGTGTGCCAGATGTGGAAGAAGGGAACACGGCAGGCTACACCTACAGCTTGAGACCTCGTTAACCTGTAGTCCCCGTTCCTGAATCTAACTGTGCCTCTTCTGGCCAGTACACAGCCGGATCAGGCTGACTGTCTGACAGCTAGGGTTAGAGGGCAAGAAAAGTTCAGTCTTGTGCTCATACATGAATACAAGACAGGTCTAGATGTCAAAAATTGTGAGACAAAGAAAAATGGGAAATTCTCAGTATCAGTTTATGATATCTTCTTTTTGCATCATTCATCTGGAAGAACGAGCAGGACCCGTGGTCACTTTTAGTCCAGTTTATCATTAGGTACCTATGTAAACAATAAAGAATTAAGCAAAACTATGCAATTTTCATACTTTGTAAGAGACTAAGTCCTTCTTTCCCAAAGCAAGGACTGGCCTTGTGACTGCACGCCCACATCTTGACAACACCCCTCAGTGACAGAAAGGACAGTCAGAGGAAACCGGCACTGCTGACAGCTGAACCCTCTCCACCTTCCCTTACTGACTTCACTCTAACTATCACTTCGGCCTGAGCACACACTCCTCCTTGCAGGACAGTGAATCTCGAAGCACTTCAGAACTCTGTGTTTTCAATACGTGTGGTCAGAAAGCACAAATGGAGGTGAGCAGCTCTGCCCAATGCACCGCTATTTCCTTGGTGGGGCCAACAGAAAACAGATGATCATTATCGTACATTCAAACATACGCGAGTCCCAGTTAGAAAATACCTGGAAAACCCTTCACAATCTTGTCACAAATCGGATTGTATTTTGCACTTTGCTGCTGAAGAAGCAGCTAATTGGTAGGGCTTAATATTTCCCTTTCCATAGTCTTTAATGACACTTGCACCATGCTGCAGCACACCAGAAGCACAGAGCCTGCTGCGGCAGAGTTAATACTTCAGGCTGTGCCACAGCGTGCTCATCTCATGGAACGCATTTCACATGCCCCCTCGCTAACAAACACTACCTCTGCTTACCAAAACACAAGCCAAAGAGCTGCTATTTCAATAACCAAAATAGGCAAAAGAACAGAAATGCTGACTAGCAGAGCCTTGCTATGCATCTATTCCAAGGTATCTTAAACTACTGAAAGAACATGAATTACTGTATCATTCTCATCAGCACAAACGAGCAACAGCCCGGTGCCATATCAGGCAACGCAGCAAGACTGCGAAGCCTGCCTCCTGACCTCTCCAGCTTCACTTCCAGGTTGGAAATGACTGCTTCAGAGCAAACAAAGGTAAGGATTTATGAAGCAACAGAAACAGCAAATTTGTAATACTTCTGAATTATTGGGTTTTTTAAACACAGTTTTCAGAGGTAGTGGACAGGTCTTAAAACACTTTGTCCTTCTGATGCTTGTGCGAATCATTGTATTTTGAGCGTTCTTTCTGGATCTGACAGCTTGAACAAGGTAGTTCTTAAGGGCTTAAGTGAACACCACAATATTATGATACTTTGATCAATTCTCAGTTAGAGTAACAGACAATATCAAATGCATCACTGGAGTTAGATTTTACTGAGTCTTTTTGTACTATCCCCCTATAAAAGGTATTACAACTTTTTGTCTCATCCCTGGATTCACACCTTCTTGCTTTTCCCTTCTTCCCACCCCCCCCCACCCACACATATTTCAGACTTGAGCACTTCTCAATCACAATGTTTATACAAAGTTTATATTTCATTATCACACACATCTTTTTTCTCTTTCTGTAGGCAGGCTATAGTTCTCAATTTTCTGCATGAGGATCTCAAATTTTTTATCCCATTTGCCTAGGATGGAGTAGTCCTGGCAACCAAGTTTAAGTAGACTCCAAGGATTAGTGGTTTCTTAAGGTAAAATTTCTCACTCAAATCCTGCAATATGCTCCTTTCTGAGTATAGGCAGAAAATTCATTACCCTGAACAGATGGGAGATAGTCTGTGGGAAGACAAAATCTGTTAGAGCAAAAACTTAGAATAAATAAATAATAAAAATATCTGAGTCACAGGCCCGATAAAATCACAAGATTGGCTTAAGACATCCCTCAATTTTAAAAGAAACATACATTTTAAGGAAAATAGTAGACACAATTCTTTATATTTATTCTCTTTATTTTTGATTCCGTTCAAAGGAAGTGTAACCTTACTTAATTGAAAGGAGAGCTGAGATTCTTACGTGATTCCAAAAGCTGTAACCTTAATTAAAAAAAAAGATGCTCACAAGAAAATTCTGAGCCTTCACAACACTAGGACACTTAGTAGACTGCATTGGTTTCTCTGAAGGTGTGGAAAAGAGACTGTCAGACGAACTTGGCTGTGACTTGAACAGCTGCTATGCCATGACTACAGTTCAGCTCTAATTAAATCTCAGTGCGATCTCATTTGAAAACAGTAAGGACACAAATGAGGCCCAAAGAATGTTATTGTTACACTCATTGACTGTTAAGCTTCCTCTATGACACAGGAACATTTGTTTTAACCTTCAAACTTGCTGAAAGATGTAGTTTTCGTTGACAAAAAAACTTCTCTGATGAATTTGAAATTGCCATGTTTTGAAAATGAAAACAGACATGAAATTGACAAAACCAGCAAAAAAGATAGAAGTCTATCATTATGTTTGTTTTAACTGGTATCTTCTTTTTCCCAGGGCAGTGCTCTAAAGAGTTGGGTCTCCTAAAGACAAAATTAGCTACTTTATACAGAAGTTGTACCCTTGTTCTTATGCTTTCACTCCTTAGCTAGCTAGCGAAGCATTTTTTATGACATGAAATACAGACAGACGAAACCAACATTTCCTACATGCCTTCTGTTATCTTCCCAGTCACTTAAAACAATGCTCACCCTTTCTCCACATCATATTTTTTAACAGTAAGTAAGCAGAGTCACTACCAGCTACTTTAGTTTTCTTTCCTTTCCCCTTCTCAGGTTCTATTTTCTTTCTGCTGCTTTATTTTTTTTTCCCCAAGCTGTTTCAGGTGTTTACTGCTTTCATACTCCTCGTGTGGTCAGCACAGTACTTTATGTCAAATAAAAAACTGTGCTAACCATTTTGAAATAGTTTTGTGCAGTTTCAACTTTACTTGCAGTACTTCTGTTTCATGTTAAATTAGCTATTTCGACAATAGGATTCGAATGTAAAACTGAAGTGGTGGGTCTATGTCTGCGTATGCTTATATATGTTATATAAATACATATACAAATACACACGTATGTACGTATGTGTGTTTAGAGGTCTGCAAAAAGACAGCATGTGACATTTCCTTTGCTGACTCTGTAAAACCCCAGCTTTCTTTTAAAGAGTGCAAGTCTTGTACCAGAGTCAAGAATCACTAATTATGTGCAATTTTGCAAACCGTCACCAAGACGACAGAAGGTAAATTAACACAGTGAAACCTCCGTTAACAACCATCCATCATCTGTTGCTTAACCTCCTAATAAAGGCATAGCAAAAACGTGTTTTTTTCTTTTTGAACCCACTATGCCAACGATTTATAGATTTCTGCTCAAAGCTTATTTGCATTTTTCCCAAGCTTCACATTCCCAATGAAATTCATCCCAGAATGCACAGGCACGCTCTACCATGCAGTCAGCGACACTTTATTGAACTAGCCACAAAGCCCATGATGTTCACAGCAACAGGCATGAAGACAAGGATGCAGGAGAAGGTGATCTATAGTAAACCGAGCGAGTTTGGAAGGAAAGTACCCGTATAGCAACAGGGACTGTTCCTCAAATCAACCCGCCAATGACTTTATATCAACCCTTGCCCTCAAAGAAATTGGATGAAGAAGGGAGACAGTGCTGGATAAGTGGATTTGGAAGAAGAGGCGCAAGAAGGCACAGAGGACCAGTCTGGAGAGAGAGAACAGTTTCACAACCACTAAAGCTGACTTGAGCCCAGTGCTGTCAAAATCAACCACCTTCCTTGAGCCTCCTGTGGCCACAGCTGCACTTTGCCACCCCAGCCTAGCAATCAGGTCGCTGCAGGATAAAGCCCATGAGGAGAGTGACTGGGCTGAACACTAGCGATCGTTCTTGCTGTCTGTCCCAAGAACGTTTGTGCTGGAAGTGCAACGGCAGGAAGGCAGGGACGAGCGAGAATGGCCTCTTAGCAGAAGCAGGGAGGTGATCGTCCCCGCGCACTCAGCCCTGGTGAGGTCGCACCTCGAGTACTGTGTCCAGTTTTGGGCCCCTCACCACAAG
>VWZZ01006016.1:371042-425927 GCA_013399095.1 Psophia crepitans | reverse complement strand
GGTTTAGTGGTTAATAGGTGGGGGGGGGTCAGGTGGACGAGATGATCCTTGAGGTCTCTTCCAACCTTAATGATTCTATTCTATTCTAAAGGACAGCAACGGTATGTGACCTTAAAGTAGCACAGAAATGGATCCATAAAATCCAGCTTCGTGCAATTTGTAATTCTCAACAAAGAGCACAGTTCTACAGGGCTACACCTTGTTAGTAATTCCTTTTAATTTTCAAATACATGTTTACACATGAAAAGTCTACATAATTTTAATATATTTATTATATATTAAAATTCAATTTATATCTAAATGTCATGCCAATAAAATAGTTTAATTTTTATATATTTATACATTTAATTTTTGAAAAAAGAAACCAAGGGAAAATTATTGCGTTAGCTTGCAGCATAAAAGATCTCTACGGCAAATGGGTGCAATGGCTTTTAAGAAATGCCTTCTTTTCATACGGATTTAATTATATTAACCAAACTCCAGTAAAACATTTCTTGGTGTAAAATTTATGCTAGGCCAGTAGAGTCCAATACTCTCCATGGAGTCTGACTCACCACCTCTCAAGATCTTTATCACTTGAATGCAGGTTCTCAATGCCTAGTCAGTTATTCCAGCGGTGTGATATGAGACTAAAATGAAACTACAGAAAAGAAAAATTAAAGAGATTTAATTGGAAGAAGGACAGAACAACACCACTGAATGTCTTTAATGCCATAGGGTAAGAAGGCTAAAGACTAATTCTGAATTATCAGTAGCATTATCACCACCTGAAGTTTGGCATTATGAAACCCCAAATGCTGTTATAAAGAGCCCTTTAAATAAATCTCAGTTATCAGCTGAATACAGACGAGCAACAGTTGTACTTTTCTTCATCTGCAGAAATGTTCAGATCTGCCAATACATGTGATAAAATTTTCTAATAAGCTAAAAACAGAGAAAAAAGGAGGGGAAATAGCTTTAAGAAGCTCATGGAATCAAGTGAGCTCACTCTCTCTCCCAGAAATTTCCAAACAAGTCAATCCTTAGGCCAGATAAAAGAACACAATTACATAACCTATCTTGACATATGTTCCTTACTCTGAAGGGTATATGCTAATGGTCTCTTATTTAATTTTAAGCATTTTAACATACTATAAATTCATAGATTAAAACTAGAAAGAGCAGGAGGATCATTGCAAAAACACGGATCAATTAATAGAACAAATAAAAAAACTCTATAATCACAGTTTTATAGGCACAGGGGAACAAGAAGGCAATGCCCGTAAGAAAACTGGAACAAAAACTCCCTAACGTATAGTCCTAGGTAAAGCAATTTGTTCTCCTCTACATAAACTTTCTCTCTGTACTAAAAAGAATGACATTACATTCAAAAAGAATTTCTCAGATGAAAAAGAAAAAAATAAATAAATTAATGCCAGGTTCTGATTATGTAAAATACTAACCCAAAATTATTCTCTTCTCATTTCAACCCATGACTCACTGCAAAAGTTAGTACCATGTGCCTGAGTCACGTGTACACTACTCGTGCCTCAAGGAAGGATGCATAACTCAATGATAATGACTCATAATTTAACACAGTAATAGTAGATCACTATTACCCTGGTCCAACAAGCATTTAAGCAGATACATACAGAATAATTTATGGCAGCTCATGAATATGTCTTTTCTGACAAATGTTCATGTCCCATTAATTTGAATGGAACACATTTATGTATTATTCTGAGTAATGAGAGAGACAGACAGACAGCTCCCATTACACCAGAAGAGTTGACACCATAAAACCTTTTTGGAGAGAAGGCAACTGCGTCATGTGGACCAACAGCACAATTAGTTCCAATACTGGTAACTTTCATTAGAGGAAGATTTTGTATCTCAACCGAAGGCAAAAAGCTCTCGGGATGAGAGATGTGAATATCCACAACTACAAGAAAAATGTGTGAGCACTGTAAGCATTACTCATTTTCACCCACCCTATCTTTTATCTGGGCAATTTGCTTAGCTAGTTTGGTAAGAGAAATGTATGAACACCTGCGTATCACAGGCTAGCTTGTGCCTGGCAGATTTAATACACAAGAGAATTTCAACAACTAAAGAAAAATATCTGCCCAGCAAAAAAAGACTGTTCTCTACCTCAAAATATATTCTATGCCTCTTCCAAATAACTGGAAAATCATTAACACAACTGGTATGTATGCCAGAATGCTCAAGATGATTTGGGCAGAATGCTCAATGAAAATCCAGTACCAAACTGGGTATAGATAGTTTATTATGGACCCATTAGTGCTCTTAACAGACTTCTCAGTTGCTGACACCGGTTTTGAAAACAATAAATCTCAATAGCGTATTTATTATTAACACCACAATTAGAGGAGAACCTAATTTACAATAGATGAGAATGGGAAAGAGAAAAAGCGTTATACTTAACAAATATTTTGGAAAAAAATAATTTTTCAAATAGAAATAAGAAAATGAAAAAACATTTGGGTTCATGTGCCTTCATTCTCAGAGCTCACATATTTTAAAGCCTCATATGTTCCCATAAAGTAGTAGCTTTTCAGGGACTTCATTACTTCTGAAAGTCTAGGACTGGCAATACTGCTGGCTTGCCAGCATTCTGGCATGCATAAGCTCATCTAGACAAAAAGGAATACCCATATTTTTCATTACTTTCATTACTCTCCAGAGACTGTTGTTATCTTCACAAGAATAAAGAGAGAACTGCCACAGCAAATAGGCCATTTCTCCCTACATGTTTTCCCCTTTCAAAATTTATATTATGCCTTTAAAGAGAAACTCGTTTTAGAGATTCCACAGCTGAAGGCAAATCAGCAGATGTCTACCCCTCCCCACACAGTCACTAAAAACACACTGACTTCCTTATCTGCCTACATATGGCTTCCAGCCTTTTCCAGTGAAAAAGAAAAACCCTGTCCCAAAGAGCACACATCCATTTGCGTATTACTCTACCCTAAAAGAGTAGTAGACAGGGAGCTATTTATTGCTCCTCCATCCCATATAACTACGAGATGCTATTCTTGACTGCCACTCTCATTTTATACTGTCCATATTGTGTGGAACAAGGCTCCATCTTTCCTTAAAGCCATGCTCACTATAAAACAAAATCAAACAATCTATTCCTTGCAAATTGCAAGCATACATCAGACACCAACTGGCTTGAAAACTAGAATATTAAGTGAGTATTTAGGTATCATTTATCATTCTTTTGTAACGCCAGTAGTACAACACATCATCTGAATTTCATCATCCTTTGCCTTAATTTTAAATCTAGAAGTACGATCATTTCATCCTCTTTCACAAATACACCAGTATCTTTAGTGTGCTTGAAAATATGAAGAAATCCCTCAAATATGCTTGACATGAAAATTATCAGTAACAAAATCTGCTCTGGTCTATAGAATTTACATAGCAAGACATCCATAACAATGTAAAAGCTTGTGAAATCCCCTCAGTTATGAGGGTCTCCTTGTTTTTAGGTAAGTCCTTCTGCATGTGATTTAATTCTTATGGCCTTGGCTAGATTTGACAGTTTTAATTAGAAACAAGTCAGTACAGGTGGCACTGTAAAAAGGCCTGCAGAGAAAAAAAACCTCAAAGGAATTAAAAATACAGAGAAACGTGTGGGTTGAATGACAAAGTGCACTGCACTGAAAGGGGAGTTAAAAGGGACGCTAACGAAAGGAGTTCAGGCGAGTGCCAACTCATTTGGAATATAAACACAAAAGATTGCCAGTGATTCCATAAAACGTGATGACTCATACCTTCTATCTTTCTCTTCTATCCACTGTGATGCTTCTCAAGCCTTATTCCCTTTCATTATTGTCTGCACATTTTTACATTCGTTTTACTCTTATAATGAATACAGTACAAGTTGATTAAGAAACCTGATAAAAGCAAGGCCATACCTTTCAGGTCTACTGCAATGAAACACACCAGATAATTTAATAACCTGTTCACAACAGCATTAAAAACTAAGAGAACTTTTGTTACAGTATCTCACTGCTGAGGTTGAAATCATTAAATTTATTCCATCTTAAGCAAGAATAACTGTTTTTCTTCCTTCTGTGAACAGAAATGGATGCAATTACATGTAACACCAATTTCCTTTTAAGGCCACATAATCTTAATAAAGCTGAAATGTCACATACGGAATTACAAGAAAAAACCACCTACCCATTACAAAACTGTATTTATGCCAAGTAATCTTTAAAACATCTTAAACTGTTCTTTCTAGCAGAAGAATGAACCTTCTAATCTGAAGAATTATTTCACATATCACAAAAAATGCTTTAAATGGCTAGAAGACCAATACATAGTAGTAGTTTGCTAAACAACGGCCTTCCCAGGTATTCCACGCAGGATCTACATTTGTATTTTCTAACAGCTGTCATTTTTTAATTTACGCATTAGCAAGATGATAGATCTGTCAAAAGGGATGGTCAATGTGTAAGTGACATGCATGCACATTACCTAGCACACAGTACATGGTCATAGATTCTAAGCTAAGGATATTGCAAATCTCCTCCATGGATGCTCTGTGACATTTTAGAAGTGCTACTTAACAGGTAGAGTACTGAGAATTTATCAAAAAGGTGGTCTGGAGGTCACATCCTGAGACACTTAAAATTATTAATCACACTAAAATTCTGGCTGAACACATACATTTTTTAGAAACTTTATTAATATACTTTATCCTTTCTCTCCAAGCCTTTTTATCCACTGGTGTCTACAGTGGAGGGCAGCTGAAGGAATTAATTTTTTAATTTTAGGCATCCAGTGACATAGGGCTTTCCTCAAAAACAGCAAAGCACCACACACAGATCCAGGATCCATTACTGCCAGTAACTCTGTAACAAGAGGATCCATACTAGAAATGACATAGAATTAAACTGCTAAGAATTGATGTAATAAACTAACATCTGCTGGTCCACGGCCTCACAATAATATTTTTATCTTGAATTTAGCAATACCAGAAATAATTAGCAATAACAAATGATGGATTATTCCATATTGTTACAGAACTGAATTACAAATGGGAATTTTGTTCCTGCTTCTGTATCCCTCATCTTCCCTTCTTCTCACTGTAGTGCTCCGGTGGGATTTTTTTCTCAAGGATTTTGAAAAGAAGAAATAATATTTCATTTACAGAGCAAGATTTTTCCAAAATCCTGTTATGCTGCTTTTTGCATTCCTGACTTGAGTATTTTGGAATACAACCAAGTCATTATTTGTATGAAAGGCTTTGTGAATCTGCAATTTCACAAGAATGCTTACAAATATTACAGTTGGAGATCCACTGGAATTTAGAAATCTCCCATTTAAATTAAACGTTAAAATTTTTTCAAAAGCACTGTTCCATCCCGGTAAAATAATTACCATTTTTTAAAAAGCAACATGAAAAAAAAAAAAAGTAGGAAAAAATCTGCTGCATATTGCTCAAAAGAAAAAGCCATGCTTTTTTGGTATCTCCAAACCGAGCACTTATCAATACATGTGCTCTTTAAAAAAAATACAATTTATACACATCCTTCCACACTGACCTCACAGAGATTACTGGTTATCTTCTACTATCTGTTACTTAGAATATATTAACTTAATTCATCTAACAAGTATATTGTTTTCCTGTACTTTAAGAGGCACTGCAAGAGGCTACTTGAATTTCAGTAATCAGTCTCAATACATACACAGATTCTAGAAATACATGGTCTTGTGCAAGCAGAAATTAATTCACTCTACACATGCTCTGAGTCAGTCGGAAGCCATCCAGCCACAGGTACGCGAGTTGACAAGGCCATCTAAAGTCCTTATTTTACATCCATACTTACACAGCCTACTTACACACACTTTACAGGGAGATGCAAGCAAAGCTGCAAAGCATTTTATTTCACTTAGCCTTCTCCAAAAATTCCTAAATGGTAAAGAAGGCAGAACTACTGTTAGTTAGTTGTGCACAGATTGGTTCATAAGTAACTAGGAAATTAAATCCTCCCTGAAGGAACAGTCACAGCTGCGCATTCTCACATGAAAAAGAAGGACCGCAAGTAAAAAATAAAAAAATAATTAAACAAAATGCATTCAGCCACAGACCACGAATTTATATGCAAAATATTCCCTACAATTGGCATCAGAAAAGTCTCTGAGGTGAATTCAGTGTAAAATGTATGTTGACTTCATTACCTGACTCACTCAGCCTTGTTTTCTAACAGATGGCCAAGTGACTAGCTCCGCTCACGGGATCTCCCTCTCTAGCAGCGTACAGGAGAACGGACTTTCCTGGGGTCCGCTGACTCAAGATGCTGCCACCCGATTACGAGTCATTTTGCCCAAATGCCGCACAGAAAACAAAGATTATGTAATACTTTTTCTGCCAAGAATTAATGTCTGAAGCATAGAATCACAAGAATCTATCACCTACATACAAACGTCCTTCTGAAAATTAATAACCGATCAAGGCAGCGGCATTTCTATGCTACTTGCAATGGCCACAGTTTAACTACAGGTAAACACTGATGCCCAGGCCTGTGGCCATTCATCCAAGCGAACACGGCACCAGGCCCACGCTGGCTGCAGGCGCAGTAAGCAGAACGGCACCACAAAGAGCAGCTGCCCTCTCTCCTTCACTACAGCAGGAGAAGCACTGCTGAGGAGAATGCAAATGCCTCCACGCCTTCAGAGCAGTGGTGTATTTTGGCACATGCACCACTGTCCACTGTTACAATGTTATCACAGACACACTAACTTTTCATGGTGTATACCTGAAAAAAATGTTTACCTAAGTTATTATTATATGGCTCTGCACAGAAAACATAGAGCCTGGCTGGAACGAGCAATGAAGCGGCACATCGACATGTGCAAAGCACCCTGCAGTACCCAAATCTCAGCAGGGAGAGAGAGACAGAGACACCTTCATCTTCACAGTTCCCTTCTCTCATGAAGGGCAAGGACATGTGGTCAGTGACATAAGCAGATTTAGTCAATTCATTGAAGAGATATACGGACCATGAATAAAAATCCTGAGTACTATATTAAATACAGTATAAGCTATCAATCACTAAAAGCTTATTACATGCACTTTCTTCTGTGCAACATATATTTCGTAAAGAGCTGCCACGTTTCTGCTGTCTTCCCTGAAGCTGTGCTTCAGTCCTATAGCAGGAGTTCCACTGCAGTCATGCCCAAATTTCCATCATTTGGGCACTTAAGCATACAAGTGCCTAAAAATAAAGCAAGTACTTCCATTAGCAGCAGCACTTAGCAGCTGAGAAAAATGAAGCTTCACATTTAAATTATGCTTATTAGAGCAGAATCAAATCTTTCCACCTGCTGAGTACCAGCTTTACCTACCTCCCTTCCATCTTTCTTCCATCAGCAAGGATATAGGGCACAAGTAGGTACTGGTGAAATTAATTATTATAAAATCATGAACAGTTGATAAAAACAAACAACACAACAAATGAGAAATCATAAAAGGGAAATTAAACCAAGAGAATAAAATATTATATCCAGGAACTAATTAAAATTCCCCTTGGGAGAAGACAAACCTGTAGATTCTAATTCTGCTCCTGCATTTCTGCTGGGAACCGTGTAGCCTGGGTGTTGGACAGAACACTCAGAACTAATCTTGATGCATTTGGACATGTTGCGGGGTACTTCACACAACAGACAGCCCCACTGATGGGCTGTGTTGGGAACACCTGCCTGGAACTGTGCTGCTAGCTATTCCCAGCCCCTGCTCACCTGGGCAGAAAACACCACTGGCCTATTCACAAGTACCGTTGTTAAATGTGAGGAAAGCAATCAAAAGACCTGTAAGCAGCACTACTGAACAATATCCACCATAAATAATAAAAAATAGTTCATCTGGTTCATAGAATTAAAATCCTTGCACCACAAAATATGAAGCAATTAACATAAGATACTATACATTGTATATCACGTCCTGTTGATGGATATTCAGGCTAATACAGATTTCAGTTTTTAAGGTGATAATTTCCTAGTATCATTAATTGCATCTGGCACCTCATGTATAACAGCAGCTACATTGTACTTGATATCCTGACAAATATCCCCCCAAAATTACGTCATGCTTTTCTGATACTAAAAAAAAAAATCATAATATGAGATGGCATATGTATGTAGTCTGATGAATCTCATGCACATACATATGGAGCTTTTACTGGAAGAGTTAGTTCAGTTTCCCATAAAAGCAAGGCTTGTGAGATCATCCTGCATCCCCTAACAATTTTTGAACGTTCGGGGCAATTCCAACTAAATTTGACTGAGAAACAGAATTTTACAATCAATTTAGCCCTGTGAAAGCAACAACAACAAAAAGCAGTAGAAAATAACACAGTGCCTCTTCAAGGAGAAATAGCTAGACACACACTGGTAATTTCATCCAATCACGTTAGGCACCTTCTATACCATTCTGGATACTCCCCTACATCCCTTTTTTTCTTCTATGTTTATCTTGAAATTATTCCCTACAAAAATACTAAGAAATCTCTTCATAAAGCAGCATACTGTGTTGGGATAGGGAAATTCCCAGTTGACTCTTTACTTCTTATGAAGCAATGGTCAACAGTATCAGAAACGGATAGTCAAACAAACGTTATCTTTGGTGTGGAGTGAATCTAAATTTGCTCCACTATTCCCTTGCAAGCGTCTCTGTACACATATGGTACCTCCTAAAGCCTTGCTGCCAGTTCCATGCTGAGCCCTTCCCATCTTCCATCCAAGTGTCCAGCTGAGCGCACCTGCTGCCCTGCGCTCCCATTGCTGTTGGCACTGTTAGACACCACTATATCACACACTACGTTGTTCGGCAGAGAAGAGAAACATTTAACAGTTTACCAACTGGTTTAGGCAGAATGCTGCTGTGCAGCAATAGCCAGAGAAATACACACTAACAGCCAGTGTGAGGCAAGGCCGTGTGTGCTCCGCGTAGCCTTCTGGAAGACAATTCTCCACCTCCTTAGAACTATTTCTGAACTCTCCATCCGTTCAGAAATTCCACACATATGGACAGTGATAGAACTTATACAAATTTGGGGTTTTTTGGTCATCTTCTGCAGACTCCATTAAAATAATCCATGGGCCAAGAAGACAGAGACATCACCTCTTACAGTGCTTCTCTGCTGTAAACAATAAAACTTTTGCTCTCTTCTTTGTGACATTCAAACCACTTTGCTCTCAGAGTATGTTTCAGCTGGTATCACATGTAATCTGCTCGACAGGACTTGGGTAAAATCTGCCCCATTTCAGGCAACAAGGCCACCAAAATATCCCTTCTCAGCTATCTGACTATATTAGAGACAGGATTTCTTGGTCTCCCTCACCAACCTGTCCTCATACGGAAAATTTACAAAGGCCTTGCAGAAATTTTAGTGCCATCCGCCTCTTTCAAAAGCCTTCTTTCTCCCCTTAATATTTCATGCCTCAGTTCTCCAAGTCATGACAAATTCCTTCAGTCTTTTTCCATTGACTGCTAAATTTCAGCTGCTCATTCCTTGCAGTGTGGAGGAAGGACAGTGTATTGCACCAACGCCAACGATCACCTCTCGACAACCCTTATGGGTCCCTTCCAACTCGAGATGTTCTACGGTTCTAGGATTCTGTCAGCTTCAGACTGCTACAATGAAATCACAGTACAGATAAGAAAAAACCTGTATTAGACTAAGCATTGCACACAGATATGTGACACGTGCACTTTATGAAAAGGATTAGACTTTCTTGTTCTGACACACTGGAAGCACCAGAGCCCACTGACAAATGGAAGCATCAGACCTGGACAGCACACACTGGAGATAATGTTACAGACTTACTGGTCCGTAGCGAAAGGTAAATCACCTCCTGCTAAAAGCAGTCACTATGCCAAAGGGTTTGGTATATAAGGCAGGAGAAGAAGGTGAAAGATGCATAGTCTACATATATTTAGCAATTAAAAAAAAAGATGTTCATGAGCATTACAGAAAAGTCTCATATCTGTACCTGCTACATTGGCTGGAAATACTGAATAAAGGTAGGAAAGTAGCATTGCTTACTTCAGAAATGAGGTTAATAGAAGGCAAACTGAAATACATGTATAAAATAATCATTGATGTAAATTACAGCTAGATCAAGAACAATTCTTTCTTCCATAACAAAAGAACAACGGTTTCTTTATTAACCCCAAGTTAACCCAAATTAATTAATCCAAATTCCATTTTGAAAGAACATCTGAATCAGGAAAACATTATTAAAGAGCAGCTATCATTGTCACTGAAAGTGCCAAGGTTTTAACAAAATTAGAAGGAGATTAAACATTCATATTTAAAAAAAAGCATATCCAAAGCTTCTGTAATTTACAGCAAGCTGTATTACAAGAAATATTCAATTTAGAAATCTTTTTTTTAATTCAGGACTCTAGTCAACCTTGCAAAGGGAATATATTATAGCTTATGTAGAAGGGAAGATGTTTTACCCCTTTTATCTTCTGTATAGTTTGACAGGTTTTTTTCTGCAGTATTTGGTGCTGTTTTTATTGAAATTATTGGACAAAATGTTTGGCATGATCTGGTATGGGAAGTTAAAAGGTGAGCTTTCTTAGTGTTTATGGCAGGATTAGGTCCAATAACAAGATGACAGAAATACAAACAGATGCCAAACAATTGCATATATGGTGTTGATTTGATTCATTTATATTATGGCTTGTAGAAAATTATATATAGCCATTTTGCTCACATTCAAAACAGTAAGTAGTTTCACACCTCAGGGAAAGCAGCTGTTCATACAATCAACAGATAATGAAAGACATAATGGAAACAAACAAAAAAAACCCCTTATCTACCAGCCACGAGTTTTCCTAAGGATATAACTTCTCAGAAAAAATCTGCTAAAAAGAGATAGTACTAATGCTAGAAGGTCTACTATTATAGCTACATGATTTCTTCAAGAAAAAAAAGAAGTCGTGAGACTACGCTAACCGTTCCGATATACACACAATTACCTCTGAGAATCACTTGAGCACAGAAAAGCACATTGTACTAAAGATGTGTGTAAATTGCTCAGTCTCATCTGTTTGCACACATAGCAGACGCTACTCTTTCAGGGCATACAGATGAAACAGCACTGTTAATCTGCAATAGCTACTTTAAAACAGTTTAAAAATCTCAATTTTGCCTCTGATTTTCTAATGGTGAAACAATATTTTGGGGTTCTAAAATTTTCTGATGTAAAGAAATAGAATATGCACTCTCTTATTCTTCTCTTCTTCCCTCCCTCACTTTGTACAGCATAGATTGTGTAAGAGGCCTTCTTGTCAATAAAAAGCTTTTTCATTTTTCGCATTGCTATTTTGTCATTTTGAAATTTAGTATCATTAATGCTGATCCCAGGGCCAAATTATTAAGTGACTAAGCAAAAATTAAAAAATATCTTGATGCAATTTCTTAGAAATTACAATAGAAAGAGGCAGATGAAAAAAAAGATTATTTCTTTTATTTCTGGAACAACCGTTCCCTCCAACACAGACCTTACTGGTTTTAGGCAGTGCAGTCATCCAATACTCACAACGTCTGTTGGAGGGATGGCACACTGATATCCACTGACAAGGAGGTTTTAAAACACGGCTGCAAGCCCACAGCATCATGTTTCTCAAGTACTTTTTGCAAATCAAACCCCAATTAGGACACTACTCCAGTTGTTAGACTCTAATGACGCTTTGCAATAATGATCACAGGCACAAATACTCTAATTTCAAAGCAATTAGCAAGCCACATCATTCGTAACAGAACATTCTGAATATAGCTGAAAACTGGCTGTGCCTTGTAGTTTGTTTTTTAACACTTCAACTCCATTTTTAGCACTAACAAAAAGAAATTATTAGCCCAACCTGTGAAAATCTGCTGTTACACTATTTTCAAAATCAATCGTTCCTTTTCTGTCACTGAAAGAGCATGCTTGCTATTGGAAACACAATTTTGGAGAAAACGGAATGAATATTCAGTACAAAATTTATTTACGAAAAAAGGTAAATGAGTATTTCCCAACAAAAGTCCTGAATTTGCCTGATTTTAACAGCTAAATTTAAGAGCTGTCAAACAGTATCTTTCTTTAAGAGAAGGATGTGACCATCATTAACTGTCACCCAAAATAATACGGACAAAAAAGAAGCTTTGGGGGTCATCCTCCACAGTACACAGACCTTCAATAATCCAAAATTGTAACTGAAAGCAACTGATCATTTACAGCTCCAAAACTATATGTCAAAGCAACACCTTTGACACTTCACACTTGAGGATTCGATTCCTGTTCTGCAACCCATGTCCACAGCACTCACTGTCTCTTAAAAACAGATCTTTTTAGTTAACTTTCACTAGATAAGCTCGCTATATTTGTCAAATCAAACTTCCAGTACTTCATATATGACCAGGTTGATCCAGGTCCCTGTAAAATCACTGGAACATATTTTTTATAGGCTACTGGAGGAAAAGCAAGTCAACCCCTACTAAATGAGTCTAATGTGTCTTAACTGTCATAACTGTCTTTTATGAAAATAGCATGTGTTATTTTATACAAAATTAAGCTACCTTGTATTTTAACAGAGGAGACGACTGAAACAGGTACAGACACAGACATTAACACCAGCAGTACTTGGGAACTCTTTTCACTGCCATTATTGCTGACAAATTTTAGAACCTGAAAAGTATCTGCAATCTATAGCCACTAATGGTTAACAAAAAATTTATAATGGCATAAAGAATACAGAATTTCTTCAGATACTAAGCTACGACTTTGAGAAATGGGTAGTTTTTCAGTAAACAGACATGACATATGGGATTTGCCCTACTCACGAAGTTAACGTATCATCTGACACGATATCCTGCTGGAAGAATTCTGAAGGGTATGCAACCTTTGCTGTTCCTCTTAACATTTGCAAGTTTCTATTAAAAGACGATCACAAACTTTTAGCAGGTACCTCTGACATTACCAGATCTACACAAATTAGTACAACCGCCACTCTGTTGTGCTATATTAAATCATGTCATGGATTAAAGCTACCCTGCATCCCACCTTTAGGTAATTTCACCTTAGGTGAAACCAGAAGAAATCACAAACGGAAACAGCTCCTGCTGGATGCAACAAGGTCTGTTAGGAACCACGCCAAAATACCAGTATTAAAACGGAACCTACCACAAGTAGACTACAGACACACGTATTCTGCGGAAAAAGGTCCTGCAAAACCAGGAGACAGGCTAAGGACAGAAAGGGAAGGTGTGGAAGTATTCAAGTTTTTCCAGCTTGAACTCCTCCCTAGAAAGTACAGATTTCCAGTAACAGACAATGGTGATACCAACATAAGTGGTTGCACTTTGGACTGACCTCCACATATCTCAAAAGCGATTATCAGAAGCATCTTTCACCCCTTCAGCTCTGGAGTTGTGCAACTCAGAAAAAATAAAATTCTATGTAGCAGATTATTTATAACTTATCTCCTAGTCTGCATGCACAAATTAAAGTCAGTAATACTTGAACAGTTGAAAAAAAAGTAAAATCAGAAATCTGGAGAAACAACTGAAAAATGTCCTAGAACTTGTATTTGCCTTTATCAAGGAAGAACATTTGAAGCACGTCTGCTGCCAAGGTTTTACTTTCTTTTAAAGTACAGTACATTTACAGAAGCTCTTTTAGAAGCATCTGCTTCTAAATTATTTTTTTTAATTAAGAAATGAACTAAAAATGAATCCTGAAGGAAAAGAAGTACTAAGAAAATAAGCATTAGATACCTGAAGTCTTTTTTAAGTTCTTTTCAGTCCATTTTGCTGTGAATAATATTATGATTATCCTCAGATGTCACCATGCCATTTGATAGTGTGTAATATTAGCTAGGTATGAACTGCTGCTTGAGAAGCAAAATGAATGCAAAACATCGTTACTTGTACTGCATGTAACTTTGCTTTAGTATGCTGCATGCACAACTCTCATCCTAAAAGAACAATGCTGTTTCATCAAGAACTACTAGAATTATTATATTAATTTAGAAGTTCATCTTTAACTCCTATGATTAACGTCATTTTGTGGAAAATATAATAAATGTAAAATTGTAAAATACAGGTATTAGCCAAATCCATATCCATTTTCCTAGGGACCTCAACAACTGCTGGAATAAATGTCATCTTTGACTTAAAAAAAAAAAAAAAAAAAGAGAAAAGAATACTGGCAAAGCAACATTAAGTAAAGAATAATTTATAAATAAAAAAAGTCAAAAACCCAAAACCCCAGTGACAGAAATCAGGGAAGGAGCAAAGCACCTGAACGCACAAATCCAAGAGGACTATCATGGGAAATGAGTGTGCAAATTTAAACAACAAAAAAAAAAAGCTACAGAGAAATGGAGAGAGACGTATCACGTGTATACATAAAGTGTTCCTATAGCACGCACACACAGAGTACCATACCTGTTGGTGATACCGAGTAATTTATTGACAGGTTGTTGTGGGTTTGCCTGGCAAGGTTTTGGTAGTGGTGGAGGGGGGGCACAGGGGTGGCAGCTTCTGCAAGAAGCTGCTAAAGTCTCCCCTGTGTCTGACAGAGCCAATGCCAGCCGGCTCCCAGACGGACCCACCGCTGACCAAGGCTGAGCCCAGCAGCGACAGTGGGAGCGCCTCTGGGATAACACATTTAAGAAGGAAAAAAACCAACTGCAGGAGCTTCTGCAGCCAGAGAGAGGAGTGAGAAGATATGAGAAACCCCGCAGACACCCAGGTCAGTGCAGGAGGAGGAGCAGGAGATAGTCCAGGTGCCAGAGCAGAGATTCCCCTGCAGCCCATGGTGCAGCCCATGGTGAGGCAGGCTGTCCCCCTGCAGCCCATGGAGGAGGGGTGATGGGGAGCAGAGATTTCACCTGCAGCCCATGGCAGACCCCACGCTGCAGCAGGTGGAGACACCTGAAGGAGGCTGTGACCCCGTGGGAAGCCCGTGCTGAAGCAAGCTCCTGGGAGGACCTGTGGATCCATGGAGAGAGGAGCCCATGGTGGAGCAGGTTTGCTGGCAGGACTTGTGACCCAACTTGAGCCCACACCAGAGCAGTCTGCTCCTGAAGAGCTGCACCCTGTGGAGGAGACCCACAGGAGCAGTTTGTGAAGGACTGTAGCCTGTGGGAAGGGCTCATGTTGGAGAAGTTCATGCAGGACTGTCTGCTGTGAGAGGGAGCCCACGCTGGAGCAGGAGAGGAGTCCTCCCCCTGAGGAAGAAGCAGCAGCCAAAACAACGTATGATCAACTGATCACAACCCCCATCCCTGTCCCCCTGTTCCGATGCGGGGGAGCAGGGAGAGATCGGGAGTGAAGTTAAGCTCGGGAAGAAGGGAGGGATGGTGGGAGGTGCTTTGGTTTTATTTCTCACTGTGTTTGCTTGGTAATAAATCAGATTAATTCCTCTCTCTGGTCTGTTTTGCCCAGGACAGTGACTGGTGAACGATCTCTCCCTGTCCTTATCTCAACCCACGAGCCGTTTGTTACACATTTTCTCCCCTGTCGAGTTAAGGAGAGGGAGCGATAGAGCAGCTTCGGTGGGCACCTGAGCTTCAGCCAGGGTTACCCCACCCCACAGGTACAATTCTAAACCATTCTTAGCAAGATACAAAACACTGAAGCCTAAAAAAAAAAAAAAAAAAAATTACAGGTGAAATTTATTTCAATCAATTAGAAAACTAGAAAAAAAGATGTTATTTCACAGCATATTAGTATTAAATCATTGTGTTAAGGACAACAAATGAAAAACAACTCAAATGTGTTGGTCTTTCTTTCAAACTACATACTTGGAAAAAGTTAACCATAACCTGCTATGAATGAAATTAAACCTATGGAATGGGCTATTTCAGAATGCAACAACAGGGACCTGAAGCTGACCTACAGATCCTGAGTCCAGAGGAGGCCATGAAGATGCTCAAGAGGGCTGGAGCACCTCTGCTATGGAGACAGGCTGAGAGATTTAGGCTTGTTCAGCCTGGAGAAGAGAAGGCACTGGGGACACCTCTTTAGGGACTGGAAGGTGCTGTAAGACTCCAGAAAAGCTGGAGAGGGGTTGTTTACAAGGGGAGGGAGTGACAGGACAAGGGGGAATGGCCTATCCTGGCTGCGGCCAGGCTGGGGTTAATGCTCAGGCCCGGGCCAGGTGAGCCGGGCCGGGCTGGCCGCTATTCCACACCACGTGACGTCACGCCCCTATAAAGGGACTGGCCGGGAGGGGCCCGGGGCTGCTCCGGGACGATCTCGCTGCGGGCTGCGCGTCTGGTCCGTCGGGTTGTCGGTCAGTAAAGTACTGCGTTTGTCATCGTGGTTGTTTACATCCTGGAATAACTATTGCAGCCCTATTGTCCTTTCCCCTTTCCCTTTGTCGGCCCATTAAACGGCCGTTATCTCAACTCGAAGCCATTTGCCCTTTTGTTGCCTCACTCTGCCCCTTGTTTTGCTGCCGGGGCGGTGAGCGAGCGGCTGCGTGGGGCTCGGCTGCCAGCTGGGGCCGAACCACGACAGGCCTTAAGCTGAAGGAGGAGAGATTGAGATGAGCTATGAAGCAGAAATCCTTCCCTGTGAGGGTGCTGAGGCCCTGGCACAGGGTGCCCTGAGAAGCTGTGGCTGCCCCTGGATCCCTGGCAGTGCCCAAGGCCAGGCTGGATGGGGCTTTGGGCAGCCTGGGCTGGTGGGGGGTGTCCCTGCCCATGACAAGGGGGTGGAACTGGATGGACTTTGAGGTCACTTTCAACCCAAACCAGTCTATGACAAGGATTTAACCTTCACCCAGGTTCTATGGGACTGCAAATGTTAACTCACCTTACAGAAACATACTCCAAGAATTAATGCTCTGAAGTGATGACCTCACTTACGGGACTCACACACTGATTTTTTTTCCCTGTAATAGCTAGCACTGGTAACCTCTGTAGGTTTTAACTGCCTCACCTTTTACACCCTCTTTTTGTAGACATCTACAAAAGATAAGGCAGTTAGAATCAGAGGGGTGGAATGGTTTACTGTTTGAGTTTTAGTTTTGAAATACTTTATCTTCCTCACCCAATAGCTTTATAAGTTAGTGTCCAGGGAAACAGAAGTCCTTACATCAATGTGATGGAAATAACAAAGGAAAAAAGGAAATCTTATAAAGATATTCTGACTCCCAATAAGAGTGTATTTCTCTAATACAGGTACTCACACTTTTCTTGGATAAAGAGGGAAACATTGTAAGTCAGAATGCACACAACAAAGCACGTCCCATAAATGTTCACCCTTCGCTGTCGCTGGTATCACAAAGATTTGTGTCAGGACTTTTTCCTCGTTAATTTGACACATTCAGCATTGAGACATTTGTTTCTCTTCATATTCATCCACCCAATAGATGATTGAAATGTGCAGTGCTATAATATAGTAGTAAAACATCCTTTTTTTCCACCTAAATAATTTTCTTTGTTTCATATCGTCATTTCTACTATTCTAGGCCAAATCTGCTGTTCTTACCTTCCACCATGACCTTTGCTGCTTTAGTTTGCCACGCAAACCCAAAACAGGTCAACTCTTTTGCTGCCCTAACCCATCCTGTTGTACTCTGTCTCACTCTGAGCCGCCCATGAACTAACCTGGGCACATGCTTGAATATCTCTTTACCTATCCACGGAAAACAGCCTTCTGCCGAATGTGAGGTATTGCCGGAGTAAAATAAACCAGGCACCCACTTTAAAGGTGGCAAGAAAACTAGGGTTGATGCATTCTTCTGATAAGAGTATTCAAAATAAAGTATCACGCTACATTGATCACTATTTTCTTTATATACCAGACATAACTGCTATAGAAATAATATTTTATATATTAATAACCATTTCAATATCTATAAATTGTATGTTTATGTAATGTTATAAATTTTATGCATATAAATCCAGCATTTACAATGGCTGACATTTTAAAATATTACTAAGTTATGGACATTTAAACTGAGTTCAGTGCCACAGAATAGGTTCCTTCCTCTGCTAACTGCACACTATGTTCTTTCATGTACCCTTCCTGCACAGGACTGTTACTTGTTTAGTTAATGGTTTTCTGCAAGCTAGAGTTTATGGTACTGGATAAGTCTTAAAAAGATTCTAATAACACCTTACCACAGGCAGCTGAAAATCTGCATTACCCTGAAGTTACATATACTTGAACATGGACATAATTTGCTCACAGCTAATCGTGCCACCTATATTTCAAAAACATCCATAGCTTCAGCATTGCTCTCCCTTGATAAAAAGCACATTCCAGAAAGCTGGTGAGGTGACTCATACACTACTTAAATCTAAACTGCACGTTCCTCCTTTGAAGTTGGTAGCTGAACGTTGACTCAGATTTCTTACAATCCACAGACTACCATGCAAGTTAATAAAAGATTTTATTAACATGACTGTAAAATTCTATTTTTATATATTTCTCCACTTCTAGAAATGCAACAGAAGAAGTAGAAATTGTTCTACAGTAAGGCAGCTCTCAAATTTTAAGTATTTAAGTATTGTGGAAACAAATGAAGGATAGCACATCAAAAACTCAGATTTGCAAATAAAGGTATAGCATTATTAAAGATACAAAAGCAAACACTCCGTTAGGTTTAAAACAAACATCCTACCACTGCATCTCTCCATAATACAGCTTCACTTTAGCTACAGGAGATATGATGTGCTTTCCTCGTATATTATTTCTGGTGGTTATTTTAAGTATTTGGGTACTAACTGGAAGCAAAATGTTCAAATGCAAATGACTTAACTCTCCATAACTGAAATGGACAGGATTTTGAATTGTGAATGTTGAGGCATGAAAAAACTAAAACTTTCATAAAACTGATCAGCACAGCAATCTACATTTGAGCTATACTTAGAAATAAGTAACATAAGCTCCTAACATTTGACTGTTGCAATCTGAATAATTGCCATATGCTGTGTGTGGAAAATATATGCAAATGTAGTATATGTAGCATAAGTAGATCCTGCCATAAACTTGTCTGGGTTTGGGGTGTTTTTTTGTCTGTGTTTGGTTTTTTTTTTTTTTCCCCTTTCACGGAAACACCAATAAAGCCAGTGGTTAATATTCACTGAATTACAGACATATCTTTCAATGCCACCAGATTTAGTTAGTATTAGTCTGTTCTTTTATTTATGCTTCTGAGGTGATTTTCTGTGCATGAGGAACTAAACAAAGACACAAATTACTGGAAACTGGAACACTTTGTACCCCAATCTCACCACCTGGCATTGTTGCACAGGGGCCAGATGCAAAAGCCTCCACTCCTGGGCTTTAATGCTTTGGTAATGTAGAACCTGAGCTTCCACATAGTGGGTGGGAAAATGCCTTGCAAGTTCCCTTGAGTGCAACACATGGAAATTACAGCTGACCTAATTACACATTCTCAGTTGAAATAAATAAATAGAGGTTTATTGGGTTAGTTAGTATTAGCAAAATTCTGCTCCAAGCAAAATGGTAAGTCATAGAAAATCAAATCTCAGCTTGCCCTTCTACTGGAAGGTATCTGTAGTGCTCAATTGCTCATTCTGAGACTAGCTTTCCAGTCCATGGAATTAATTGTGCTACAGTCCAGGAAAGACATTTACTAAAAGATATCTAGAAGTTGTGTAGAATGCAAACAAAACAATTTTCTTCCTACATCTAGATAATACCAGTGAATTTCAGTAAATTTATCCTTAATAAAGAAAAAAGCCCCAACCAATCAAACAAAAAAACCCAAACCTCAAAACAAGACAACCCTGATTCTTAATCTGACTCAGGTTACGTCATCATCCTTCATAGAAGCAAGCAGTACAGTACAAGAGAGAAAGCAAATTATCAACACGTACTAGGTTCAGAAAAGCACAATAAACCCCACGTTTCCAAGCAGACCCTCCCCTCTCTATCAGGACTTATCCGGCCTGGTGCCTGCAATCCAGACTTACTTACTTTTGAAAGCTGTCACTTGCTTTCACTGAAAAGAATATTAATTTAGGGATGGAGGTAACCCCATATTTGCAGAACTTCTCCTGGGCTTTATTAACATTCAAATCCTTTTCTGCCCAAGTAAGTCACCGAGACAACTAGGGTTGCATCTGCATAAGCCAGCATTTTCTTTCCTGTGGTCTGAGGGTTGTCAATCATTGGAACAGGCTGCCCAGGGAAGTGGCTGAGTCACCATCCCTGGAGATGTTTAAAAGACCTGTTGATGCTTAGGGACATGGTTTAGTGGTGGACTTGGCAGTACTAAGTTAATGGTTAGATCTTCAAGGTTTTCTCCAACCTAAACGTTTCTATGATGCTATAAAAACAGCACTGATTAAATTTTTAACACATATCTGATGGGTTATGCCCCTGTCACCTACAAAAGTAACATTTATCCTGTCACCACAACCAAGAAATTCAGAAACTAAACTTTTCCACTGGGTAGAAAGAGAGAATACTTCTTTCCAAAGCATACAATTCCAGTTATCCTCTTTACATAAGTTTGTATGAAACTTCTGGGTAAAATGTTTACAGATCTGTTCTCTTCTATTTCCCTTACCTTCCCATTTCTTTTCCCAAACAGTTCTTCCCTCCCTTTTGTTTTCTTACATTAGACAAACTCAGTACCAGCAGTTGTTTTGCATCTTTTTATGTAATTATTATTATTAAACTGTATGTTATATTAGGGAAAACTGTGTGCTTCTAAACTTTGTGGTCTACAGCATCAGAACAGTTGCCTGGGTGATAACTAATAATACTTAAAGTCCTGGAGTCGCCTCTCACTCTCAGGAGCACATCAAATTAAGAGGCAGCTTACACGCCTAGAAGCAGTAAAATTCAGTTCCATAAAAACTAAATCATAACTTTATTGCCAAAATCTGGGATGCTGCCCCATAACTTCAAAATGGTGGGGCTTCTTCTTTAAATCCCAGTTTGGTGGATTATCATATAACAATTTCAGTCCTGTAAGCATATAAATTTAAGCTCCATATATTATAAATTTTATGAATTTTTATGATTAAGATCTCATGACGGTGCAAGAAAGTTTGTTCTTAAGATCCAACTGAACCTTAATTACTGTCAATTGCAAATAGAAAATAAAATTAATTTTTAGTAGAACACACAACATTAAATCAAAGAATCCTCAAAAAAACACAGCTATCTCAAGACATGTTAGTAAGAGGCTTCACTATAATTTTTACAGCTATCAACCTTTTTAGTTGTAGAATAATTTCTTTGGAAGCAGGAGAAGGGAGAAAAGGAGGATGTGGACTTAGCGGAGCAAATCCAAAGGGCCGTGAAGATGATGAAGTGACAATAGCATCTGATACATAAGGGGACTCCAAGATCTGGGACTGTCCAGCCTCGATAAGGCAAGACTCCGGGCGTATTTATTGATGTGTGTAACACCTGATGGGAGGGAGTAAAGAAGATGGAGCCAGACTCTTCTCAATGCTGACCAGTACAAGCACAAACACAGACAAGAAATTTCATTTAAGCTTGTGTGATGCTGTTTTGCATAAGTTGGAATGACTATTTGGCTAGCAATTAGTTAAAAATATTTTTTAAAGCGTCTCTGTCTACTGATGTGACAATGCATTTTGAAATCAGAGCTCACTTTAAAAGGGAAAGGACTGTGTTTATTCTGTGCTTTTACAGCATCTAGTACATGCCATGTGATTCTGGTTCAAAAATCAAGTTCCTACTTGTCATTATGACAGGTGCAACAGAGAAAGTACATTGAGGGCAAAATGCTATTAGGATCCCTATCAAAAGTCCTGAGCCAACAAAGCGTATGAGTGTAAGCAGACCCCTTTCTATAGTGGCAAACATAGCTTTAAATTTCCTGTCAGTATCAGACCGTTCTGACACATGCTTGGTATTATTTTAATCATTTTTCATTAATCAGACCAAGTAACTTATGCAGATACAGCATAGCTGAAAACATAAAATACATTTCAGTAGAATAACTATATGCTGGAGCCAATTCTCATTAATGATTTATGTGAATCAATGTATAAAATAAAGGCTTTTCCTCGTTTTAAAGACAGGGTACTTTCAATATAATTTCTTTAATTTTCTTCATTTAAATACAGTTATTTCAAGAAATAAACTGCTGAGAGCATAACTCACATTCTTCTTGCCATGAACCCATTTTTCAGCTAGGAGAAGTGGAAATATACCCAGCATCTATTCAGCACAACTCTAAATACAACCCCTGTATTTCAAGGGAAAGCTCAGTCCCCATTCTACTCACAGCTGCAACTGAGTAAGCAATTTTTATATGGAAGAGAGAAAAAAATAATCACTTAAGCAGGTGGACAGTTACTGGTATGGAAGATTTGTTTCCCTTCCTGACCTCAGTTCTTATCAACAGAATTGTAAACAGAAAATACTGTAATTCATTTTTTTCCATGGAGCCTTTGGGAGCTATAACCTGCCCTTTCACAAGAATAAGTAAATAATTTCCATTTCTCTCACATGTTCCTGTCCTATATTTTAACAACAAGCCCTTTGTCGCTGCTATGGCTCATCTTTGCATTAGCTGGACCAGTATTTGATTTAGATTTTCCAATGGCAGATGTGACCACCAGTGTTTTAAATTCTGCCAGAATAAGACTTAGGTGCCTTGAAATGGTCATTCAAATGGTAGTTTCTGACTTTTCTGTTAATGCATGCATACAGCTCCTGTAATATAAACAGAGCTTGTGCTGAAATCATCCAAGTTTATTAGCAGGTCTGCTGTCTAATCAATTTGATTTTTTTTCCCGACCTAGAGAATGGCACATGGTAAAATGGCAATTCATTTTTCTTGGTTCATTACAACTTGATGTACGATTGACAGAAAGACTAAGATGACAAACTGAATTCAGATTGCATCTTTTTCCTAATTGACAAAATAAACAAACAAACATGAAACCATTCCTCAGCTTCATGGCCATAGTAGCTCCTGCCCCTGTCTGCAGTTGCATTTTCTCTCAGTCCTATAGGTCCTTTCTTCCTTTTCTCCCCCACCAGTAACACCAACTTTTACAAACCCTTCTTCCCCCTCCTGCTTCCCCCTTGCTGTCCACTACTACTGCAAAGAACTGACAGTTCCCCTGCAGCGGACTGCCTCAGACAGCACCAGTTTCTAGTACGTAACAACACGGGATGAAAAGCACAGAGGTAGAAAGCCAGAAATCTCACATATTTTCCTTTCATAACACATTCTACAATGCCTTAAAAACTGGTATCTAAATACTAATCTCTAAAAGCATTTCTATCTACAAACAGGGCACAGATTAGCTGCATAGTTACAGTTGTATCTTGACTTCTAATTTTGTAAATTCTTGACTGGAGAAAAACCTTATGACATAGTCCACTATTGTGGAATGTTGAATGCCAAAATTTGATCCTTGATGCCTTCCTGAGCCTAAGGAGCTGAGTAAGTGATGCCTGAAATCAATTGGTAAAGTTTGTATGGCTTGAATGTCATGTAGCTTACATTGCATTCAAAGTTGAGAGACATAGACTAAAGAATTTAAGACCACAGATAATATGCAAGTATCAAGGACATATGATACAAATGTGGTTATGCACATAGAAACAAACATTTCTGCAGCTTTAGCAATTTTCAGATTGGATGTGCTTCACAGAATATCAATGAAGTCATTAACACAAAAATCTATTTAAAGTCTTGTAAAAAATTAGCATACTTTAAAAGTGGAAAATTCTGTTCTCTTTGCAGAAGAATTTAATATATGAGGACCTGGTATTTCACCAGAGGAAATAACTTTGAAGCAAACAAACACCCTCCGAGAGGATAACCTGAAATACTAGGACTGGAACGCACTTAGCTCTGGACAAGCACACAGTAGCAATCTGGATCAGCTAAATCAGCTCAAGATTCACAGTTTGTACCCTATTTTCATACATACATATGACAGCAGGTATACTTCTCTATTATAAACTCTAGAAAAAGCATGCAATAATTATCGTACATCAGCGTTCAGGTTCCCAGCCCTCACAAAAGACACTCTGTATTTATCGGCCTTCCAACACCTAAAGGGGTCCTACAGGAAAGCTGGTGAGGGGCTGTTTATCATGGAATGCAGTGACAGGACAAGGGGTGGTGGGTTTAAACTAACAGAGGTAGGATTGAGATCGGACATTAGAAAGAAATCCTTCCCTGTGAGGGTGCTGAGGCCCTGGCACAGGGTGCCCTGAGAAGCTGTGGCTGCCCCTGGATCCCTGGCAGTGCCCAAGGCCAGGTTGGATGGGGCTTTGGGCAGCCTGGGCTGGTGGGGGGTGTCCCTGCCCATGGCAGGGGGTTGGAACTGGATGATCCTTGTGGTCCCTCCCAACCCAAACCATTCTATGATTCTACTCAGCATGATCACAGAAGAGTTGATTTCTCTCTTAAAAATACAAAGCCTTGATTGCTTTTTAAAGAAATGGATGTAATAGAGCAATCTCCTGAATGAAACTTCAAGGAGCCCCTGCAAATCTCCCACTGAGATATGTATTTCTTGATTTCAGAATGGTGACTAGTAAAAGAATCTATGGGTATTTAGCAACCATTTAAGACATAATATTCCTACTCTTGCACATTTACTAAAATACATTGGAATTTTCTCGTTTTCAAATCTAAAACTTTTTGCAGTTCATAGATATGAAACATGGAAAATAGTGTGGAAGAAGCAATTATCAAAGTCATATTGTGTCAGTATCACAACACACTGCAACACAACACAAAGAAATCATGTCAGAGTATCAGATAGTCTAACCTACAACTCATTCTTCAGAGGTGAATAAGTTCTAATATCGTATAATAATGCATAGAAGTATATGCACAGTTTCTAATTGCCTAAATTCTGTCTTTTGTATCATACAGAATTAATCTATATTTGTCAGTACTGCAGTCTCCTGCCATGCCCCATTTCGTCACTTTAATAGGAAAGTAAGTGAATATAGTAAACATACTATAGAAGATACAGAACATATTTATTCGTATCAGAGGAAATCCAACATAAAGCAAAAACTGCAGCGGGGTGGTTATATTGTAGCAAAGCAAAGCATAGCATTTGCAGAAAAGAAAGAGGACTTATCAACACTGACATAATTATCATAGCTGGAGATTCATTTTTGTTTTGCCCAAGCCTGTTATCAAGCGCAATCACTGACAAAGCACCCAACTTCCACCTATTACACACATTACTAAGACGATTCTGTGAATGCCGCAGCCATTAATTAAAGTAAATGAGGGGGGAGAGAGTTGATTGGAGGCCAGGTTTTTCTTCTGAGGTACCTCCTTCCCTTTTGTTGAGGTACGTAAAATCTTGCATGTTTCTAAATTGCTAGCTGGAAAGGAAGTCAGGCAATGTATTAAACTTCCTCTGACTCCGGACATATGAAGACTGTGGCAGTACATCTGGAAATACAGCAGTGACAACAAAGTACAGACAGATAGGATTACATGTACCACTGTGAGAACAGTGAAGACAAGAAATGTGCACAGCCTTATACGCACCCATGCACTAACGCACATTCCCCAAAGCATCCTCAATCGACTCATGATTTTAGCAGCAGTATACGACAGATAAACCATCTAACAGTCTACTGCAAGAGACTCTCAACAAACATCCCAAAGTACCCTCAATCCCCTACAGATTTCACTGGTAAAGGAACCAACTCCAACTACTCCAGACAGGCACCTTTTAGTACATCATGTAAACTCATTTCAGGTCATGGTAATGCTGTTTTATCTTAAACCTAAAGAAAATCGAGGACTGTTTTGCCAGGCACTGTAAGGAACATGATTCTGGAGGCGCAGCCAGCAAGGAGAGCTTAGAGAACCTGAGAGTTAAAACAAACAAAACCCACATGTTGCAGGATTGGAGATGAACTTCCAGCTTGGAATATGAAGGTTCCTAGTTAGAGCAAACACCGCTCTGAGAACTGGACACCGATCAATTTAAGATGACGTATCATGCCAAGTTAGACCTCGTCAAGTTACACCTGACCAAACAGGCAACATCCCATGTTTTTGCTGGAAAGGTAACTTATGGTAGTCAGGTTCTCGTAAAATGTTTTTTCAGCACCAACACTGTTCTTGTTAAGAGCTTTCAGAACTTACACTACCTCATCACTTTTCTTAAAAGCACACACAAAAACCTCACCAACAGAAATGTATTAAAATAGCGTATTAGGGAGGAAAAAATTCCAAAGAAACACACACAAGTAAGCAGTCATACTTAACATGCAGGAGAACGGAAAGAAAGAATCCCAAACTAAAATGACAAATGCCTCATTTTTGTTTCCTTTTTCAATGGGAGTGTAAACAGGGATCTGGATGCAAAATACTAGAAAACATGTCAAATTAGATGAGTATTTTTTTCTTTATAAACATATAAACTGTTGACTTAATGTCTCTAAATGCAAAAGAGCCTTTTCCTGTAATTTAGCTATTTAAACATTAATAAGCTTTCAGTGAACCACTAAATCTGTACTGCAACATTACTGAAAGGAGACAAAAATGTGAGGACATTCAAAAATGCACTGAAGTATCCACAGAACATTAAAAAAAAAATATCTGCAAATAAGGATGAATACTTAAAGGCACAAACATGCTGGGTCATGCCAAAGACCAACCTGGCCTTGATCTAGTCTCACATGGTAACACAAGTCAATCTTACCATAGTTAAGCCAGTGCATATCTTGCTGAAGGACGATACTGATGTCCTAAACCCTTGGCTGTATCGCTGGAAGCAAAGTATTTTGACTTTGTGTTGCTACACGCTTGTCTTATTCTAGCACCCCAAGTAAACACAGAACTCTACACAATTAAACAACCCAGTAATAACACAATAACATGTCACTGTTTGAAATCTACATCCATTGTAAAATGTTTCCATACATGTTCAGTCACTGCACACTATCAGAAAGAATTCATTAGAGAAATTATATCTTCTGCTCTGAAGAACAGGTACTGGTTTTACCACTACCAATTTGTTGCACAAGTCTTAATTTTTAAGTGGCAACATTACTTCAGGCCTCATTCTTGCTGATAGTTTGGGAAACCAGGTAAGAGACTTTTTCATGAGAATATAGTACTGATATGCTAGAAAACAAAGCTTTAAAGTTTCACTTTCCACTGTTGGGATATTCCGTTCTATGATGATTTTCCCTCATCTAAACCTACCTGAAGAAACAAGTACACGCATGAAGACACAAATGAAAAAGTTAAAAGTGAATAAAATATCTCATATGAGAATTCTTTCTCATCTATTTTAGATAGTGGCATAATTAATTAAAACATGCTGAAGACATGATCAAACAATGCTGAGATACTGAACCAAACTGCAGATTAAAAAGTACAAGATCCTCAATTAAAAAACAGCTTCTGTTTCATGAATTTTGCTTTCACAATTCTCTGTCATTTTGAGGCAGACAGCAAGGTATTACCTTCCCAACCAAACAATACAGAAACATCAATTTTCTTCCGGAACGCTGAATAAGAAAGATTTTGGCCTTCTCTTCTCCTTTGGTGCCCAACCTGTGACTTGTGTTTGAAAACCACCCTTCGAACTACAGCATCCCATGACATCAGTCACCTCTCGCTTTTTTCTCTCACGGTATTTGAGCGCTGCCCAGCTGATCAAGACAAAAGCACTTCTCAAGCTCCTTGACAATCAGAGATGGTAGATGGTCCTCCGAGTTAGCAGCATCTCTTCTTTTCAGGAAGAAGACAGAGTGAGAGTTCTTCGCATTCACTGTGCTGACACAGATAAATCGAGTTTGTGAGCAATCAGAGCAGTCAGCAGCCTCATGCCCCATGTAAACAACTTTAGCAAGCAATTACAGCCTGTTCTTCCAAGCATGGAGGAACTGAGATTTTGCAATCTATTTTAAATTCTTTCATGATCCTAAGCTGATTTCAAAAGCAACAATATAAATTCAAGACTATGAAGACTCTTTCATGTACATTTAAAATTCTCTTCCAAATCCCTTATATCAAATGCCAGCTGTTTCTTCCAAGTTTGTCTAAAACCGCAACCTACTGAAACATATGCACTAGTAGTAAGACATATATTTGCTCAAGCAGAATATCACTGATAGTTCATAATGGAAATAATACTTTCTCAGTTAGTGCGTTTTGAGACCAAAATTGGTGGAGATGATAAAAACATAGTAAACTTCTGCAATAATCCATGGGTATACATTAGAATTTACTTCTTTGATAATAAAATATATTGAACATTGTTCACTCTGAAGCACAGAATGATTGTACTCAACATTTCTTGTCTCCCATTTTCATTTGTTGTCCGAAATATTCTTCTCCAACTCTCTTTAGAGAAAATACACATTATTTCGTTTCATTAGTACAGAATCAACCTTAAAAAAAATGCATGAGTCATGAAACAGTCACCCGATCTTTGCAATCTGGTCTTCAAAATGAATTACCACTTCCAGATTAGCCTGTCCCTGCAATAGCAACTGCTCAGCTGACCTGTCTCTGTCCTTCCATTCTTGTTCCACATACATGAGAACCTACATGGAAGCCTGTGTTGTGAAACCCATTATCTATTTGCATAAATAAATTCTATATGTAAAGAAAATTAAAACCCAATCACAATTAAAATACAAATACATAGCATTTGTTATTCATTTATACATAATACTATAGATAACATTATTAGTACAAATTCTATCCATATAATTTTCAGTGAGCTTTATTTCTTGAGTCTTTGCAAAGCCGTGAGTTTTAACTTTTGTATATATTTCCCCAAAGTTCTATCCAATTTTTCACACAAAACCAATTTTTCTTTCAAATGTATATACTTTTCTGCTAGAGCACACATAAACAGAGGCAGAAACTAATATTACATACAATTAAATGTGGTGCCAGCAGCAAGACAAGCAGTTTTTTAAACAATCACACCCATCCCACAGAAACCTGTCTTTGAGTATCCTGAACATTATTAAATACATTATCAATCAAATGCTGACATTAATTAGGAGAACAAGCAGAAAAGAAAGGCAAGAACAGCCTTCTGCCACTGCAAGCAAATTTGCTGTCAAAAACTGCCTTCTGAAAAAACAAAGTAATTTTATCTTGGCTAGTGCAAAAAACAAGTTAGTCTAGTAGACCCTGATAAATAAAAGCAGTTTCAAAAGTGGATGTAATTTTGCCTCCTTGCTTTCTTTGCAAGCCTATTCTGGAGTAACATTACCATTATCAGCAGAAACTTGTCGGATTTTTAGACAAAATCAAAAGTATTTGTTCTTACACCACTGTCCTTTGCACAGTAACCTCCTCTACACACCTTCATGCATTCTAACAGTGTAAGAAGCAATTTGGAATCAAGGATGTCAGTAAAAGCAGACAACCTATGGTTAGATCCAGACAGTAACTCCTAAACGAACTGCTGGGAAGGTTGGTGAGAGTCATGCATGTGTTATATAGGTCAGTGAAACTTGCTTAACTTAGATAACATTTACATTGGTTTTTATAAAGCCTAAAGGCAGTACAAGCTACTGAGACAAACCAAGACATTATTAGAATGGGGGAGGGACAGCCAGAGCAAAGATACTGTCTTTAGAGTCTGAAACAACACTTTCCTGCACTACCCAACTTGCAACTAGTGAGGAAAAAAGATTTATTACATCAACAGTATTTTAGTACCTGTCAATAATGCTTAGGATTTTACTAACCTAACTCTGATCAACTACTTTCTTGCCAAGAATGTTGTTTGTAAATGGCCTAAGAAAAATCTTGGTATGTACTGTAAATCCATCTGAACACAAATGTTACTGGAAGTTTTTATTCCCAAAATAAAATTCGACATGTATTTTGGAAACTATTTTGTTAAAGTAAATGATTGTTACTAACAGGAAGAATCTGGAAAGAAGTTATGAGATGAAAAGTCAATTTTTAGGCATATTGATGTAGTAATTCACTAGGAGAGACCAGAAATAAGACTCTCCAGCCTCATTTTAAATTACTGAAAGAAAGAACATATTTTCCTCTTGCACTAACAGCCTCTCAACACAGAGCTTCTGGCAAATGAACTAAGAACTCCCTCAGAAAAAATAGTTTCAGTTTCTTCATGACACAGCCTCCACTATCAGCTGTGATTTCCTATGCACACACAAGTAAATGCTCTCCCTTTGGTCTATCTACTATTCGTTCAACAATAAAACAAAAAAAGACATAATTATAATGTACCTTCAGAAAAAAATCCACATCTATTTTGGCTACTTGATCACTGCTATTCCTTACTAGAGGTGCAACGGAGCTGTATCAAGGTGCCTTAACTACCACCAGGAAAATGAAAAATTACTCGGGGCGGTGGGGGGAAAGCCACTTCAAGAGAAGGCAGCTGACCTGCTGAAAACAGAGCTACTTGTTGCTTTTACCTGTCAGTGCTTTGACATACCAATTAAGTTCTTTCTTGTAGAATGAAATAATAATAATAAAAATTCCCATTTTCCCCTCATGAGCTGTCTAAGTGGACAAAGCTAAAACTTCTACATCTACATACTTTCTTCTGTTTTTCTATAGATTCTTGTCCTAACATCTTACAATTTAGTTTTGTTCCTAATATGAGTCTTACACAAGAGATACTCTCTTCACAGAAGTTCTCTGAATGTACATAACTACTGCTATTTTTTAAGACTGCAAAACCTAAAATTAAGCAAGTTTTTTAGATGTGACTGAAGTCACTCAGATTTATTGACAAAAGTTACAGAAATAACCAGTAGTAATTTTAATTACGTACAAATTGCCTATCAATCTAGTCTTATAATTGCTGTTCTATCTACACATAAGCATACTGTAATTCCAGTGTCTATGATATAATCATCCCCTCCTTAGAGAAAAATATGCTCTTTGAAATAAAAAAAAACAAATAAAATTCCACAACTGCTATAGTTGTGAAGAGACCGACAGCCATTCACAAAATGGCAGTAGTTCCATTATATTTTTTGAACCTATGCAAAAATAAACACACTCCTATTTTTCCTCGTTTACATCTACACAACTGTAGCTTGCACGGGATTCTAGTGCTTTAGTGTTTTCCAGAGAATAACCTTCAGAACAACAGAAGCCCAAGAAGAGCACAGCTCCTCCAAGAAAGACAAAATGCCTGTAAATTTAAAAAAAAAAAAAAATTCCAACATCTACTATTAGCTAAGCATTAACAGTGAAGGGTAAAACTGCCACTTGCGCTATGGGGAGCTGTTAACTGATCTGAGCTGACAGCTTTAGCTGATGAGGATACTCTATGCGAAAAATTCAGCCTGCCAATTCTTGCCCTTCCATCTCTCCAGCAATTACAAGGAGACTACAATGCGAAACACCACACCTAACCCCACTGTGTTTAAGTATCAAGAGAAAGAGGAATTTTCTCCAAGAAAGGAGGAAGGTTAATTTATATCTGACATCAGAGCCACTCTAAAAGTTAATGAAAATATACTAAGAACAAACAGATGATTATTTCCTGATGTATGAAGTGCAAAGAAATTAATAACCACAACTCATGTAAGAAAATAAAATCAGAATACAGCCCAGACAGAACACAGATTCGTGAAGAGCTGAGAGAGAAGCAAAACACAAGTTACAACGCCCTGACTGCTGAACTGGAGGATGAACCTCAATACACTCACGTTGGGATTACAAAAGGGTGCTGCTGATGAATTTGAATGAACGGTACAATGAGGAGATAGCATTTATTTGCTTTTTAAAGCTACATCTTTTTCAAAACCCCCACTAAATGTTGCACACTTTGATACTTCAGAAAGAAAAACTGAGTTATCACCCTTAATGGTAGCTATTACAATCCGAAATACATGGCTTAACTTACTGATGGCAAGACTGTTGCAGCCAGTAATGCTGTGCTTTTACAAGCTATAATGCCCACTCAGTTATTGCTAGCAGATAATAGTTTTCATAGAGGACTTAAATACTGCAGGAAGTACAGCTAAAAAAAATTTTCACTGTAATCTGTTGTCCTTCCATATTTCTACTCTGGTAAACAATTTGTAAAATCACTTTACGTACTACCCAGCAGTACATTGGCCAAGTATAACCTAATAACATTGGCTTTGGCAGTCCTTCCTGGCTCACTTCCTTTTTGCAGATGTAGACTGAAATTATTTAGCAGCACTGCTGCCAGCAACGCCGTGGCGCTGCTGAAGAGCAAAACACGTGGAAGCTATAGGGTACGTGTGACAAATCAATGCTCACATACATCACCATGTAATTGCGTACACTGGTTGCAGAAGTTAATGACAAGGGGAGTAGGACACAAAATTGTCACAGTGTACAAACATACAATTGTATCATCTCATTTGTATATACGTATAAAAATATCTTTTTAACTGAATAAAAATAATAAAAACATCATTTCCTGACAAGTATCACAATGTATTATTTGTAACACTAAAAAGCATCACACCTTAGATAGCCCTACGTGGTGAGTCATCAAACACTGGTTGAAGTCTTAGTGCCAAGGTGGTTATTTTCCTAATGTTAATGGTGTAAACTCGGACTTCTCCTCTAACGAACATAATCTGCCAACATTGAATAAAACAGTTCAGGTAGAAGGCTTCTTGATAGGAACACAGACAAATTAATCAGAACAGAACATTCAACAAGTTGTCTTCAATACTCATAGGATTTAAAGCTATTTCCACCACCAAATAAGATTTTGTTTAATTTATAGATCCGCACTTCTCAGAGATTTTGAGAATGCTCCTGAGGTCACTATCTGGCACCATTAGATATAACATAGAATTACCCCAAAGGGCTGAGTTCACAAAATGTATTTTATTACAATTTAAAAAAAAAAAAAAATCTAAAAGCCTGTTTCCACATTTTATCTGCAGAAATTTCCAAAGACTTTCCAAGATCTATGAGCAAGTGAATCTAAAGTAAAGCTTAAATCCCTGATATTTTTTATTAAGTTTTTGTTCCTTTCTTTCTATAAAACAACTTAGATATAAAAGTTACCTTACAGAAATCATTTTGATTCAGATAAAACAGACTGTTATTCAACCCTGTGGTACTGATTCTTTATTTTGCAAACAGCAAACATTTTAATACAAAGATAATTTTTTCAAAATGCTTTCCATTAATAACAATACCATAACATAGCTCAATTATATAACAATAAGCTTTGAAACAGTTACCAGACACCGTGTAGTAGGTGACACATCGTGCAAAACATCTCCCACTGCAGAGTTTGGAAAGAGTAAAACCAGATTTTGAAATTTTAAATATGTATTCTAAACTGTAAAGTTCTATGAAAAAAAAAACCAGCAAAAAACTCTGTTTACTCAGCAAGATAATGTTGCCAAAATAAAAGCTTGGATGCCACTTAAAGTAAAAAAACCCAAACCACAACAAGATTACCAAAAGTGAAGAAAATACAAACGCAAAACTAAAAGATATGCTAAAAGAATTGAAAGAATAGTAGAAGTTCACATCTCCAACATTTTCAATCAGTAGACAGCAGCTAATTTCTAAATGTCTGCCTTTCTAAAATAAAAATAAATCAATCTGTGATTATTCAATCGAAAATGACTCTCTGTAACCCATATTTTAATATTGTTGCTGCTACTGATAAGAACTAAATCTAAGATACTGCTCTTTCTGGTTGCAATAAAACATTCACTAAAACTACCTGTCTGCTGCCACCTGTTTATCTAAAATGGAACCAGAAATCAAAAGCATCATCTTACCAGTCAGCAGAACTTGTCTGAATAATTTCCCAAAGAAAATTTATTTGGAAGTAAAGTTTCTTATAAATATGCTGGCCAATTCTTTCACAGTTACACATCTGTACATGTGCACAAACATTCAGAACATTTCCTAAGAGCAATCGACTGAGGAAAACTATTTTACAATCAGCTCAGATCCAATTAATTACTTAAATTAGAAAAGGGTATGAAGCATGGGGAAATTTGTTTGTTTAGCCAAGGAAGCTTATAAAAAAGAGCGAGAATAATTTGTTAGACAATATTTCAACACCTATACAGAAAACAAACTAAAGTTGTAATCTTTTAAGTTTCTCAGAATCTCATTCTAAGCTTCCCAAAAACATCTTCCCAACAGAGACCTTTTTTTTTTAAATAAAGCCTATCAGATCAGCATCATCTTGAAAATGAAGATCTTTGCTGCATGCCTGATTTCTACAAAACATCGTTTAAAATGCATATATCACCAAGATGTTTTCAAAACGCTGTAATTACCCTTATAATTGGCAAGAATTCAATGAAGAAATGAAGTTCTGAGAGTTAAAAAAAGCTGTCCAGTGAGTGTAGCAAGTACTGGAATTTTTGTGAAAGTCACAACTGATCAGGTATTAGACAATTTGTACATTAAAAAAGGTAGTCTCGGTTTAATCTGCTAAGTGTGGTACAACTTCAAACAGGAGCATTAAGAACAGCTGATCCACAGCCACCTGACATACTGCATGGATAAAGCAGGCAATCGGGACATCGGCTGTACATCATTTTTCCAGAGTTTGTACTGAATTTGGCTAAAATATTGGGTCAGTGGCATTTAACTTAGACATTTGACTTCCACAATGGTCAATTCCACCCTATGAAACGCTAACACTGATTAGAAAACCCACCAGATTTGCAGGGTTAGACACATACGGTAAAGCTGCAATACGCAGACCACAGCAATAGATCCCCCAAAAGACTCTGAATGGATGACAATGAGCGCGCGCACACACATACCCCCTCAATGATTTCCAAAAAGTGGAGCACAAGTCAGTAAATAATTTCAATTTTTGTCATTCTATTTACATGTGGACTGTCATATAATTTAGTTCTAAACTTTAAAAAACCCAAGCATTAGAACAGAAAACCAAGACTCAACAAGAATTAACAGCTGCCACACTATGTAATACAAGTACTACGTAGTACAAGTATATTTTTCTTCTTCATTTCATTTCGAATGACACAGCAATGCAGAGACTGGACAGTGTGTAACATTTGCTGTGCCTTCCCAAAAACACAAGCCATCTTTCTCAATTCTGCACTTTTCACCTCCTGAAGATTCTGAGTTATCCATCACCTTTGGCTTTTAAAAGAAATCTCATTTCAGTAAAACACCTGATAGCTTTTACAATACTGTAAGATATTTTAGTAGAAAAATAGTAGTTTATTTTTTGCTCTACTGATTTCTTCTGAATAAAAAAAATAAAATAAAAAACCCACACCAAACCACAAAAACCCTGCTGAAAAATACAGACACACTTCACCCTGGAAATGAGATAAATTCCTAGTGTTTACAGAGGACAGACATGTCCCGGTGCTCACATTAAAGATTTAACTGTTTTATTTACATATTTTTGCACCTTTCCCACTAAATCTGTTTTACTCAAATGTGCCTTCTTTAAAACAACCACCTTACATCTCTTGTACACATACAGAAAAGACTCTCCTATATACATCATCCTAGTGTCAAAAAGAAGCTCTTAATCTGCTGCATGGAACCAGAGAACATGCGTGGGCGTAAGAAAAATGTCTGTAGGCACTGACAGAAGGGAAGGCTACAGAGATTACTGCAGCGTAACCACCCACAGACATCTTATCAGAAAAGAGCAGCAGCTGAGTCATGGTGCTGACTTCCACCCAGAAGAGGGATTTTCTCTAAGCTGAGAAGTATTTCTACAACAATTAATTTTTCATTTTCAAAGGACTGAATTTCCAGCATTTTGAGGTCTAATTTAGGAATTTATAAACACACATCCTTATTTCCATTAGAATGGTTAATACTACCCTTCACTTTCTCCCCCCAATATCTCTACTAAGACTTTTGCTGAAATCCAAGGATGAAATAGGATATAAATTTTCACCAAAAGTTGGTGAAAACTTCCAAGTTCATTAATTTAACACAAACAATTATATTTATTTAAAATACGAAGTATTTGCCTTTTACTCAGGTTGTTTGTGTTTTATTTTGGGGTTCTTTTTATAGTATCAATATACACAATGTTCTATTAATCACAAAATCTTTACCAGCCCTGGAAATTCTCAAGACCAATCCAAACTCTGAACTTTTTACAATCTAATTGCTTGCAATAGAAACCTCTGCTTTAAAATATATTAGCAAATCTGTCCCAGTTGTTTGCTATAATGGAAGAAGTTTAGTCTTGCTGTCCTTCAGCTGTCAGGAGGTCAACGTCACATTTCCTGCAACATTTTTCAAATTATAAAAGAAGTGAAAGGGGAAAAAAAAAACCAAACAAAAAAACAAACCCAGAACAATCTCCAAAGGCAAGGTTCGGAATTGCAGGAATTATATTACCGTGATCAAAGAATGAAATTATTTTTTAAAAGTCAAATGAACAAAATATACTCTTTGCTACCCAAACACCTTTAATATTTCAATATGGTTAACACATGGAATGCAAGACTGAAGCCTCATTATAATTACCTAGCTGAAAATTATATGTTAGTATTTACATATTTAATTCTAAGTTTGCTAGACTCCTGTGGGGATAAGTATGCTTTGCCAATCATTCTAGAAGCATTTGAAAAGCAGGAAAGAAATAATGGTAAATAATAATTCAATGCAGAAAGTGTCCTTTTTGTTTATTTTAAATTCCACTGCTTTGTACAATGTCACTATATTCCACAAATACATAATCTAACAAAAATAAGCTACTAAAAGTCAACCTTAGTGCATATACAGGAAGAAACATTTAAGAAGTACTAGTTATTTCATTTTTACAGTGTTCTTAATGGAATATAAAACACACATACTTAGATCTTAGAATAAAGAGAGTGACATTCAGAACTTAATTACTTTAAATTACAAATTCTTTGTTTTCCTAAATTTCGCAATATTACGCTGCTTTACAATAGTTTAAATTTTATCACTACTACTGAGTGAAAGTTACCATTCCTCCTCCTGTCAAATGAAGCTCTGACACATGCTCTGTGGTACACTAATATAAAGATATAGCCACAGAACATGGAAGCAGAAATAGAATGCCCCCAGGGCATGGAGAAGCGCACAGGCACTGGCTTTAAGTTATCTGTGCCTCAACACCTGAGCAGGATTCAGCACAGGTTTGCAACACCTTAATTGTGCCCTGTGCTGCAGTTGCTGACTTCCAGTCCTGCTAATTGGCTATGGTTCCTACTCAAGTTATCCAAATTAACACCAGTGTACATACGTTTATCGGAACTACATCATTCCCTCTCTGTACATACCTCTCAGGGAAACATCACTCAATTTTGCAGGTATCTATGACTAGGACTGAAGTCCATATGCTTTATTCTAATGGGATAATTCTTCACTGCTAAATTTAAAAAAAAAAATGTGAAATTTCAGGGAGTTCCCTACATCTCATCACCAAGCACATTCCTGATTTGTGAGAAACCTAAAAACAAAACAGACAACATAGGATTACCTGCAATTTCTGTATTTATTACAGATGTGAAGCTGCAGTATTTCTAAGTAATTTCCTGGGTCATTACCTCACCAACAGCTATAATTATTATCTGCATAAACTCTGCCCATCCTTGCAGAATCAAAGCCTTAACTCAAAGCTGTTCAACTCACAATTTCACCCTGCTCCTGAATTATTTTGTGATTTCTAACACTGTGCCCTACAAATCAAACAAAATCCAGTAACAAATAACTGGTTCAGAAAAGCCCTGTCATTTTTTAAAAGGTGAATAACCTGTTCACTACATTCTGCACTCTCCCATCAGAGTTTGCTTCTCTAATAATTCTTTGCCTTAACTGCAAAACACGTTAAGCTGCTTATGAGTGTTATCACTTCTCACACATGATCCTCTCCTTAATCACAATCAGGAATTAGATAAAAAATCTGAGATTATTAATGTACATTCCTTCTCCATGCATGCCCTGCAACATATTTTAAAAATTCAGTACTTGCTCAATCTGTCTTCTCAAAAGCTGAACTGCTGAAAAGCTAAACACACTCAGAAGGGCATGAAAACTGGAAAAAGTTGATGCAAATTTCAAACACCACTGTGAAAATAGATTTCATATTCTTCCAGTTGTACTTGAAAGTCACTAGGTAACAGATTACAATGTCAGATATTACAGTAATTTATTTCTGTATAGTGCTATTCAAGTAGATATTGGGATAAAGGGGAACTTGAATGTGAGTTAATAATAGATTGATATGAATAAATATTCTAATGAAATGTAAGTGCTAGTACTTTTAACTTTCGTTGATGAAGTCTGTTAACAAGGAAAAGCTAATTTCACGCATACAGCAAGAGCACAAGGAGAGGACTTTCAGTTATGACAACCTAAACACAAGTGATATTGTAGTTTAAATACACAGCAAAAAGATGATCTATTCAGGTACTGAATGCATTTCAATTTGTCAATGATGCACTGGTATATCAATAACTAGTCATGAGAATTTTTAAATCCATTATTACAGCTTGACAAACAACAATTTATTCTAGCTCACAAAGCAAATTAGCTACATGCCCTTTACAACAGGCTGGGTACTTCTAATCACTAAGAGCTGACAATCAAAAGAAAAAAACACTCTATGTAAGACTGGGAGAGAGGAAGGGGCCAGGAAGGGAAAGCAAAAACAAACCCTCAAGGAATGTGTATTAGGGAAAACTTTGCTCAGTTATAAATGTACATATCAAAATGAATTGAGGGAGAGAAGCGAGCAAACAGGTTGTAGCTGTTCAGAGTGCTTGATTTCCTTTCTCTTGCGGGTTTTTTTTAATCATTGATCGTCATTGGTATTTACAATGCTATTCATAATAGGCTCTTGGAAGACTACAGAAAAAAAAAACCCAAACACCATTATTCCAATAAAAAGAAACTCCAGCAAAGCGACCCATCAATGGCTAAGTAACAAACAGATTGCAAGTCTCAGTCATTTGATGCAATTTTTTTCCCGAAACACGTGTTACTAAAATAAAGAGATGTACAATTTCTCAAAGTGAAAAAGGCAGAAGTCAAACACAGATTTATCCCACCAAAATACCAGAGAGAGAAGCTGATTTTATTTTTTTTTAAAATTTTTAAACAATACCTGAATTAGCTATGTGGATATTGTATTTATTACACCAAGCTGTGTCAGTGCGGTCAACATGTTGGAGGGAAGGGATGCCATCTGGAGGGACCCTGACAGGTTTGAGAGGTGGGCCCATACAAACCTCATGAAGTTCAACAAGGCCAAGTGCAAGGTCCTGCATATGGGTCAGGGCAATCCCAAATACACGCTGGGAGGAGAATGGACTGAGAGTAGCCCTGAGGAGATGGGCTTGGGGACACTGGGGGACAAGAAGCTCAACATGAGCTAGCAAGGTGCGCTTGCAGCCCAGAAAGCCAACCCTGTCCTGGGCTGCATCACCAGCAGCGGGACCAGCAGGGCAAGGGAGGGGATTCTGCCCCTCTACTCCTCTGAGAACTCCCCTGCAGTACTGCATCCAGCTCTGGGGTCTCCAGGACAAGAGAAACACAGAGCTGTTGGAGTGAGTCCAGAGGAGGCCACAAAGATACTCAGAGGGCTGGAGCACCTCTGCTCTGGAGACAGGCTGAGAGAGTTGGGCTTGTTCAGCCTGGAGAAGAGAAGGCTCTGAGGAGACCTTAGAGCACCTTCCAGTCCCTGAAGAGGCTACAGGAAAGCTGGAGAGGGGCTGGTTACAAGGGGAGGGAGGGACAGGACAAGGGGTATGGGTTTAAACTAACAGAGGGGAGACTGAGATGAGATCTGAGGCAGCAATCCTTCCCTGTGAGGCTGCTGAGGCCCTGGCACAGGGTGCCTGGAGAAGGTGTGGCTGCCCCTGGATCCCTGGCAGTGTCCAAAGGCCAGGTTAGATGGGGCTTTGGGCAGCCTGGGCTGGTGGGGGGTGTCCCTGCCCAGGGCAGGGGGTTGGAACTAAATGGGCTGTGAGACCCCTTCCAACCCAAACTGGTCTGTGATTCTATGATTTAGAAGTCATTTCACGGTACTTCTGTGAAAATGTGTTTTGAATAATGGCAAGTATTTAATTTGTTGGCAATTACTTTAAATGTACACTAAGAATTATGTCACTTTTAATTCTGTGATGAATTACTGATCTAAAAGTCTACATTAAATTTTCCATTAACTACCAACTTTTCCATACGAGGACTCAAAAAATAAAGGCAGGCAAGCAGGAAGAGAATTTCCTAACTGAAAATTCCCAACGGACTCTGACTTTCACACCCTTACGTGTATTGTTTTGGAAAGTAACCGACAACACAGCTGATTGCTAACGGCGTGTAGGAAGTGACACTGTAACAAATGTCAGCATGATCATCTGATCAGAGCTCTCCCCAGCCACAGAGCTATGCTGAATCAGCAACAACATTCTATTGACTTCTGTAAATTTGTCTAGTAAATACTCCTATTTGCTTAAAAGAGCTTCATATATATATTTTTGGAGGCATTTACCTTGTTTATAGCTTAAATTTCTACGTAAAGTAAAAGACGACAAATCAAAGTCAGGAATAAACTTTTCAGAAAGATCAACTAAGCTCTAAGAAGCAGTTTGAAATAGCTCTTTCTAAAAGTAGCAACTAGTAAAAAATTCATGACTAACCACACGGCACTATTTCTCCAAAACATCATTGCCAGCGTATGCAGATACTTAACTGCTCATGTGGGAAATCGGCAAGAGTAAATAAACATCGGTATTGTGACAGTATACACCTAATTACTATTTTATGTCTTTCACTATAACTTGCAAGCCTCCACAGTGATTTCATGCTAAACGTTCAGTTTTGGTTTCAACAAAGGGGTCAGATAAGAAATGGTTAATAAAAAAAGATAATGGCATAGAAAACACAGATACTTTGATTTTTCCTCTTCACCCTTTCCAAACAATTTCAGTAATGCTTGTTTCAAACAAAAGCAAGTTCTGACATTCTTATTAAATAAGAATTTCAACTTCTAAATAGTTCTAGAAGTTTGCCGATTTTTTTTTAACATAGTTAAGCTAACTGACTGCACACTGACCTCAAAATGTATTTAGCAATATTAGTGGAGACAGCTGACAAAGAGAATTGTAAAAGACAGTAACTGTGCATCGTTTTATCTCAGTTTAATTTGAGTCTTAAGAGAAAATAAGCTGTTCCACTTGAATAAAAGGTCCTACATAGGCAGGCCCTGTGTACTCGCACCTAAAAATAATTTTTTTTTTTGACAGTGTACAAAAGCTGATTGCGTATTTATAATTCTAACTATCTGATCAAAGCTATTTCTAATCAATTTATTTTCCATTTACATACTTAAAGAACTGTTACTAGCCTTACAGTCATGGATTTTTACCCTGAGTTTTCATGCAATGCTTCAGACAAAACAGAAGAATTTGTCCTTGCTATGAAGAACAGTTTTATGCCTTGGACAGCTCTTTCAGGAAACTATCCCTGGTTTACTGCAGAAAGAGACATATCTTTACATACATGCACATTAAGCCCTCTTGGTACACAAAATGAAATTTGTTTTTTATGCTAACTTGATTATCAGTGACAATACACTACTCAAGCACAGATGCAGCAGAGATGTTCACTTTGATCAATGGTGCATTATAACAAGCTGCTTCGTTTACTTTGATTTATATATTACATATAATCCTATCTAATCTATCCTATCCTATATAATCCTATCTTCCACTAAAAAAAGTTTTTTGTCAAAGTCCCCAAACTGAAACTACTCTCTTCTCTTGAATAGTGTCTAGATCTAAAGATTTTCTAAATCATCTATGAAATGCTAGTCTAAAATACAGACTAATTTAAGAAATACAAGACTACACTTTCTACTTTTGTAATACTTCGTCAAAACAGAAAGTTTTGAAGAATCCTATTAGTAAATCAGAAATTCTGTGGTGTACACATTTCAGCATACACTAAGCATACTGACTTTAAAAATTCTCTTTTGCTTACCGAACTTTTCCTTTTTGCTTCTATTAATTTTTGTAACAACTTTCTCTACCATATATTCTAAAACTACTAGTTACAGTAATAGGATGATAACAACATCTGACTCACTGCTTGTCCAAGACAGATTTCAAAAGATGACTGTATCTTTTCAATGACTCAGCATGAAAAGTTGATGTTTACTTGTTCTAAGACAAAATCATATATGGAAACATCACTATTCTTTATTCTTCCCCTTTTCTGGGCAACTCCAGTATTTACAAAAGCACTATGACAAATCCGCAAGCAAAACAATCCAGAACCGAGATCTTGCGTACCACTGACTGGTTGAACTATTGGTCCTCAATTCAGCATCTACACAGACTGCCAAACCAGGTGACAGTGTCACTTTCTGAGATGTGGCCCCACACTTACTACGACCTGCAAAAAAGATCATTCATCTATCACTCTATAACTCCATACACATGGACAGAAATACACTGAGTATTATATAAGCAATAATCTTGTGGTTACAATTAGATATTGTAGAAAACATTAAGATATGATGTTAGCAGAATACCTTGGCTATTCTGAGCAAAAATACTAGCATGGACAAGTACATTAAGATTGAAATTCTTCAAATTCTTTGAATTCTTGATCAAATAATTTGGAAAAGGCCAGTGAAAGCATTATTTTTTTTTTTTAAATATTTAACATTTATAAACATCATTGCCTTACGTAGAAGCTGACAGAAGTACAAACAACCTTGATAAATAATTTGAAAAATTATGGCACTCTCTTCTAGAATTACTGTTTGCTCCTTGAAAATAAACATTTTCTCAATATCAGTTAGGTTTGCTTCCCTTCAAACACTCATTTGAAAATTCACAAACTGGAAACGAGCATTTAAATGAAGTAACATGTGCTTTAAATCTTATGCTAGTGTTTGTTAAGCAGTTATATGCCCAAAGTCTTCAAACCATCTTGACTGACAGCAGTTTGCCATATGTTTTTTTCAAAGGCTGAAACCAATACTGGAATCCTGTTCCATAGAAAGCATAATAAATACATTGTTCTAAATCATCCAGATAAGAACTGACTAACAAATGCTCAGGGAAAAGCCTACGTTAGCCTGACAACAACCTACCTCAAGCACAGCAAACCAGCAAAGTGATTTAATTATGTTGTTACGACATAAAATCACACGCAGGCTGGATTTTGGAATAATGGTACCCGATGTGTTTATTCTACATCAACAGCTTTCCAGAGTGCTGTTCTTTAAATATTTGGACATTATCAACAATTGGACAATTACCTTGCAAAAGCAATCACACCAAAACTTCTCATTCTACTCTGAGGAGGTATTTTACTCTGAAAGCTACTGGGGACCTGATGTGTAACAATGCATCACCTAACAGCCAAGGATCTGAGGATCTCAAATGTGTTCTTATAATGGGTCACACTGTTCAGAAAAAAAAAGAAAACCCAAACCAAAACACATCCAAAAACCACACCACAGAGAAAAAACAAACCCCAAAACTTCATCAGCTGCCTAACTTAATGGAAAGTTCTTCTAAAAACAAAACCCTAGACAACTACTGCAAGACTTCAATTCACAGGACTGCTGTGAAATCCTCATGAACCTGAAAAGAACAGATCTGCAGCCTGCTTCTACCCACACATTTCATGAGCAAAGATCAATCCAGTGGAAGTTTTTTTTTAAACAGAACTAATGTAAACCTTAATACACAGTAATTATAGTTTATATTAGTTTCTCTCTTGACTCCCCTGAAGTATTACCACTGCCAGGAAAATTAATCTTACTCTCTTGTATGTTGAATTGCTGTTAATTCATACAAGATGTTTCTTCCTTAGCAAGAAAATGAATCAGCAAAAAATTCTAGAACATGTGTGCAACAAAAAGAATTCAGGTAGAGCACAACCTCATACAAAATACTGAATCACTAAATCCCATGCCTTCCATCATTACACTCCATACAAGAGATTCTCCACATCACCTGTATTCAAAATAGCTGAGTGGCTTTCCAGCTGCACAATGAAAGACCCTCCTTTTACTCCAGTGCAATCCCACAGCACCAGAGCAACAAAACTACAGCCACAGAGGTATTCTCTATCTGGACAACATTTCCTGAAAATTCTTCCTTTTAAAAAATTGTACATACAGATATATATATATATGCACAGAAACACACCTTTCATAATGCTAGCGTACTACTACTAAAGGAACTTGTTGCTGTTAAGAGTAACGCCTGCCTATCCAAACCTCATCCCAAATACTTAAAGCATTCTTTTATTCTAAAATTTTGAAAGCGCTTTTACAAACACTGCTGTCATTTATTAACACAAACTGTATGCAACACTTCTATATGACTCCAGAAAATTAATTTTGGTTATTGCTTCAAAGGTAAAGGTCTCATAAAAGTAGTAATTTTTCTAAATTAAAAATATTCCTGTGATTTTTATTCCCCTCAACCAGTAGATGGCTAAGCCAACAACTACGCAGCGAAACAAGCTCTGTAGTTGCAGCATACGATGTGATCACATTGCTACTCAGTGGAATTGGACTTATTTGTTGTGTTTTATAATAAAACCTTTTTATTGCCCTTCCAAAATCCCAAATTTAAGACGGTGGCTTTGCTACTACTAAGCATTTTTTGTCCCATAGAGGAAGGAAACCTTTGAAATTTTTACAGCTTGCTTAATCATAGAATCATAGAATCACTAAGGTTGTTGTAAACAAATACAAGAAGGTCATGTTGCTACCTTGTTTTTAAGCTCAAAATCGGCACCATTTTTCTCTTTTAGAATTCACTTTAAAACCTAAAACTAAAATAAGAGACATTTTAACTTCTGCTCCCCCTTCCCCCCTTTTTTTCTTCCTTGTTTTGATCCCCCACATACACTCACCCCTGGCTTGTCCTGTGAGAAGTCAATGTTATCGCAACAAAATATCTTGGCATCTGCCACAATGATCAACAGAGACTGGTAAGAGTGTAGCTCAGCAGCTTTCAGCCCCTACAACCCAGGCGATTCATCAAAACAGCCAATGTTTCATAAACAGCGAGGATTAGATTTGCAAGGTCAAAATGAAGAGATAAAGGCACTTCGTGCACGAGAGAACCGCTTGAGTTTCAGATACGCTTTGAAACAGTATTTAAACTTGCACTCAGTTCTGAAATACCTACTCAAATGTTACTGGAATGCAGATACCTCTGACTCCTAAAGATGGGGACACATCCAAACACAAACACAACTTGGGTTTCATTAGTAGCTCCGCCTCAAGCTTTACGACTTTTCCACCCTTACCTTCTCAACAAACACCAAAGTAATTACCTGCAGGAGCTTTCCAATAGGCAGCACACACTGCTGGTATTTTGGTTTATGCCTATTTAACACAGAAACACGTGCGGCATACAAGACGAGACAAACTAGCTTAAATCAGAAATACAGAAGCTTAAGGGTTACTACTGCAATAAAGGAAGACGTGTTGGTCGTCTGTCAGTGTGCCCAGCCCTGACAACAACGCACGAACTGGCTCCAGAGGACGTAACACTGAACGATGACCAAGACCCCTGTCAGCCTCTGCTGTGTCCCTGCTCTGCTGCTGTTCACAATGTGTCAATGCACTTTTAAAAAAACGCATTACACATTATTTTGTTACTATATTTCTCAATGAGTTTTATAACTTTAATTCACTTTGAGCAGTGGAAACAACTTTCTATTAGTTTTAAATATTCATGAGGAAATTGCACCTATTACATCTTTAAAGAAAAAATTCTAGATTTTTATCTGTTCATTGTGAGACTCCCTAATGGTTATTCACTCACAGTTTCTGTAACGGCAAGATTTTAAAAAATTGGGGTTTAAGGCAGGAAATTACAGCAACTGTTTTCATTAGAAGTCTGTATCATTTTCATTTGCATCTGTAATACAGTTATAAAATACTGTAATACAATATAACATGTAAATAGAAACAATTCATTAAGTTAATCTATTAATTTGTATCAAATCATTTTATACAGGTACTTTAGAACAGAATTAAGATAGTTAGAAGATTTTATCTGAGGCTGTCATAATATTTAATTATTTTAATCACCTGATAAAAATTCAGATAAATGCATGTATTTTGATTTTTTTTTAAATAACTCCTCCTAGCAATCAGTCTATATGATAAACCCCAATATCCAAGTGGGATACAAGACTGTAGAGATCAAATGGTAAATCACCAAGGTCAAACAAGGAACAGCCATTACAAAAAGCTAAAAGAGAGTGGATTTTAATGGCTGGACCAAAACTGCCTTTTGTAACAATTTCTGGCACCTGACAGGTTGATGGCAGCATGTGGTGGTTTTGTTCTCCCTATTTATTTGGGGGGAGGGGGGGAAGGCATGACCAAAAAAACACGTGATCACACTTACCAGACACCAAGCATTCCAGAGCTTCGGGGGTTTTTTTAATGAAAATAGGGAAAGTACATGTATGCCTCCATCTCCATAAGCTGGGACCAAGTCCCCGATTTCCACCGAGGGAGGAAAGAGCTTCTATTCTCCAATCCCTACCCTAAGAGCACAGTAACTTACAAAAAATGGGTTGAGACCAAGCCAGCACAGGTGTTCAGAGTGAAAACAAGGAAAATAACACTGCTCACACTCCTTCCTGGCTGCACTTAAGCAACAATATTGTGACCTCTCATGTGTCTTCTACTTTCTTCAATCACAGATAGACAGGAAAAAGGATAAGGATACCTGCAGCATGCAGAAAAACAGAAAGGTTTTTCAAAACCTGAAGTTCCATGTTCTTCTGCACTATCTACTGGACTAATCCATTAACTACGTGAGTCCCACCAACATCTGCAATTCAAAAAGGAGTAGAATACACAGGTGTATTCTGGCAGCTCTGATCAGCTGCATTGATCAGATCAGCTGCCCTGCCAGCTTGCTGGCCGAGGGCAGCCACAACCACAGCACAAGCCCTAGGCAACCCACCTACTGCCTGACACAGATGAAGCAAAACCCACTGAGACTCACCTACAGCTGAGGCCCATCCCTGTTCTCCTTTAGACAGCACAGGCCTGTAGGAAAACCAGAAGTGGCCTCTTTAGATTTAAGATTCAGTGTCTTCTGAATTGAGCATTTCTATCCCTTTTGCTTGCAAATATACAAACAAGAATTTGACCTTAGTCACCAACTTTTTGTTAGGAACCAGTGTATTTGTCAACAAGAATTCATTAATATTTCTGTTTCAGCCAGGTAGGGACACACTTGTGGTGAAAGTGGGTATTGTAAAACCAAGAAAGTCTTTACACTTTTTGGAAAGGCTTAAACTAGTCTACAGTTCATGTTACCATGAATACCCACCATTTCTCTCCTCCAGCTGGCTGTCTAAAAGCACGCTAGCTTCCCTCGGAGAAGTCAAACTCGACTCAGCACAGATAAAGCTGTTCAACTAGCAAAAGCAGGAGTGCAGTCAAGCGTTTTGCATTCTAGACCAAGGTATGACACTGTCCTCCCACCCGCGGCATCTGTGAAGTCTTCTCACCTCATTACACAATTTTTTTCACTCCACAAGGTAAGTAGCCTCATCTTTGGAAGCACTATCATTATTCCAGGTAACACTCACTTTGCAATTTATTGCTTCACTTTCTGCCATCTACAACAGAGCTTTCTTCGCCAATTTATTTTTTCCATTCTTTGCCGCTTTTCCACCTACTTCTAACTACCCTTTGCTGCTGTGTTCATCCCAACAGGTCTAGAATCCTTCAGCAGAGAATCATAGAATCCCTAAGGTTGGAAAGGACCTCCGAGATCATCAAGTCCAACCGTCAACCTAAGACCACCATGCCTACTAGACCATGTCCTGGAGTGCCACGTCTACACGTTTTTTGAATGTCTCCAGGGACAGCGATTCAACCCCCTCTCTGGGCAGTCTGTTCCAACACCTCACTACTCTTTCCATGAAGAAGTTTTTCCTAATATCCAACCTAAACCTGCCCTGATGCAACTTGAGGCTATTCCCTCTCATCCTGTCAAGGACAAGGTTCCATATCCAGATCTGACTGCCTGTGTTTGTTGTTCTCTTGACAGACACAAGTTCATACTCAAATATGTATTTTCATTGAAGTCTTATCACATTTTTAAAAGCAGATTGCAGTGTACCTTATCTACAAATGTATAAAAATCAAAATCATCAGTCTATTTCAATTATATTAAAACCAGATTTCTGTAGTTTAGAGCATTCACAATGGCTAGACTGGCTGAAGAGCTAAAGGTGATAAAATTACGTGGTATTATATACGAATACTTCTATGGGCAACTATTACATGGTACTATTAAGAACTGGGTACTAAAAATTCATACAGTGAAGTCACTACTTTAAGAATATATTGATATGAGAGAATATTTGGCATCTTTAGGAGAAACGTGCTTTCAGCAAAGATGTGCAGTCTTGTAGTGTCCTAGTGTTTACAGAATAACAAATAACATCCTTTTAAAACATACAGTTCAAAATACAGTAAGTCTTCTAGACATACTTTTTCAAGACAATGAGATGTTTAATAATACAGTTTTTAATAACCTTGTTTCATACTGTTCCTATTTCAATGGATTATAATTTGCTACTGGCAAATCATTATCAAATTCTGAATAGATTATAAGCAGAATTTCTTATTTTACTTGGGTCTACAAAGCAACTTATTCCTTTTATCTCTCACGTCAGCCTTGTTACTTTGAAATATACCTACCTAAACCCCATTATTTCCTTGCCAATTTTTCCATTTCCTTTCTGTTAAAGCAAACTTCAGAAGAAAACATTGGCAAACTTTTTTTTTATTTTATATTACCTATTTGACTAAACATGTTACTATGGGTTTCATTAAGCTTCAGAGAAGTTTCTGTGGTCTCTTCAGAGGTAAGAGGGGGGAAGATTCGCTAGTATTCTGAACACATGGGACAGAGATGGGACAGGGAATGACAGCAGAACTGTCCACATTTGCAATCAGCATCTCATATGCACTAAGTTGCCTAAAATAACATCGGCACATTTAAGAGCTTGTTCAGATAGAGCAATACACAGAGTATGGAGGATAAAGCATTTTCCACTAAAAACTTTTTTTAATTTTTTTTTAAAAAAACTAGTCAAAAAGGTAATCTCTATCACGTACTGTGTTTTGCTATTAATACTAAGATAGCCAAGTATTACAAATGACAGAACTACAGATGAACAGAAGAAAACCATAATTTTTTCTTAAACCATCTTACAATATTAGCACACACATCCTCTGGTGCAGAGCAGCATCAGCCTGCCACTGCAGAAAACAGACATGAAATACAACTCACATGACACTGCTGTATGCTACAAATTCAGATTTGTCAGCGTGTTACGTTACATACTTCAGTTAGTTCAGCTGTATGCCCTTGTTCTCAAGTTTTTGTCCGGCATGGACTTAAAATTTAGAAAATGAACCACGAACAAGTGACATGGCTCAATGACAGTACTTCCACCCCTTCAGAAAAACATATTCAGCTGCCCACACTTGATGAGGAGACAGAGTTCAAAATAAACTTTACCTTGCTTTGCAGAAACTCGTGTTGCTTCATCTGGGTGCATGAGTGTATCCCCCCAGACAGCAGAGCAATGCGTTGGCTTGTGCTCACACCATAGTGTGCGCTGGGAAGTGGTACTGATCTAATTACCTGGTTGTAAGAAGCTGCCTAAGCACATATTATCTTCATGTAAATCTGCCTGGAGTACTAGGAACTCAGTCCAAAGGCCATTAACTAGAATCAGACTGCAACATATCCAATTTTTTTCTAAGATTCAGATGAAACTTCTCACAAAGATAATTTCAAAATGTGAAGTTTTCACATGGAGCAAAAATTAGAGTGAAACCAAAGTAAAATATTTATCACCCTTGCCCAATTTCAGGGATCTTAAGGAACCTGTTGCCTTCTTCAAAGATTAGTGTTATACCAAATGAAAGGTTAGTCTTCCTTCAATACTGGAAGTTTCTTGTTGCAACAGGCACAGCAGTTCCTAATTACATTTAAAATTAATGAAAGTATCTTATTATATGTCTTTTCTTCCTATATAAAATACATATATAGAGAAGATTATCTACTCCTTACACTCATTGCCTGAAGGCATATATCTACATTTGCTAAGTCTTAAGAGCTTAGACCTTTCTAAAAATCAGTCTCCTTATACCTGTGCCACACAGCTGCCCCTCGCCTTGACTTCCTTTCTAAACTTCTCACCTTCAGCCCCTAAATGAGTGCCAAGGGATCCCCTGCTAGTTCCGCCTTTGCCCATGCCCTGGGTTTTCCTCTCCATTTTATATTGTGGCTTTATGTAGGAGCGTGCTCTGCAATGCCAGGAGGCTGGCAAGAACACAGCCCTTCTAGGCAGTGTCATCCCCGAGGACTAGAGAGCTCTGGCAAAGCAGTTGCCCTCATTTATGCATTACTAAAATCTAAGTGCCACCTTCTAAAATTGCAAGGCTTGCTAACAGAAGACTTACACTGAATGCAATAAAAACTCCAGTTACTAAATCAACATGTTACTCTAACATAAACTAGACTTCCAGTTCAACTGTAGTTACAAAATACTAATGTTAGGTACAACTGAACCATCCCTATTGAACAGAAAATCTGCCATGAGTTTTTGTTGCAGTATGAAAGCTGTTTGGTAGTTACCCCTACACAAGACAACTGCACGCTTATTTTTAATTGAAACTGTTTTCCACCTCCTAGTAAATGCAAAAAAAACCAACCAAAACCCCATTCTGCTGACTTCAGTAAATTTCTGTATCATAAGCCAGTGTTTTTCTGCACAATAGTGTTCATATTAACATGTATGATGAGCAATCCTTACCCATAAATGACTTGGTAACTTTAAACCAGAAAGTTTGCTCTTCATACAGCATTTGTCCCAGACCTTTGGAAATTATCTTTTGGGTCTATCACAAGATGACTAACCACTAAGGCAGTAAACATTACAGGAAATGCTAATTCTTGGGGGGGGGCGGGGGGCAAGGAAGGTACTGATACTTCTAACATTTGTGCTTGAAAAACACAAGAACAAAATTTTCCAACTTGATTCTTTTTATAGTTTCATTGCTACTGCCAATGAGTCTTGTATTCAAGCTTTAGAGCACAAGACAGACTAAGCAATAATTAGTTTTCAATATTGAAACAGCTTTCTAAATATTACACATAAGCTTTTAATAAAGCTAATAATCTATATACACAGTGTTTTGGCACCTTGCCGCTGATGTATGGCCTCTAATCAATTGCTTGTTTAGCACTGAATATTCAGTACATTTTGTATACAGAACAAAATGGTTATTTCCTGAGGAAATTAAATACATTATTTTAAAATAAACTTATCTAGCTGAAAATTTTGGACACTTAATGCAGACCAGTAGCTTGGAAAGTAGAATTAAGAGAAAAGGTTGAGCAAGCTGCCTAGGTTTTAACTAGCCTCTTGGATGACCTTGAACAAGTCACTTCTCAGTTTCCTCCATTTGTAAAGATATCAACAAATACACCTAAAACTGTAAAACCATCATTGAAGTCTATTACATAAAATCATTATTAAACCTAACAAGTGGTTCTTGACGCTTTCCCCTCCCCAAATGATCCATGAAGCATCTGTGAATCAGACATTTTTCTACTACATCTTTAAATACTTTATAAGGTTCTCAACTAGATGCTTTAACTCAGAAAAGGGTTCTGGACATCGGCGAAGGCATTGAAAATGTCTGTTCAGTATGCAGCTGCAGATGAAAAGAACATGACATTAAAATGCATAAAGACTAGGCCAGAAAATAAAACTAGTTTTTCCAACGCCTTTATAAAAATTAATACTACTGTTCCATTTGAAGGAGTGTTTGCAGTACAAGGCACCCCTTCTTTAGGGTGATACCCTGGAATGACAGAAGGTTTTGAAGATAATTGGTGAAAATGATGGCTATTTGCTTTCACCTTTGGATTGATGGGTCATTTGTTGCATAAAGTGACTAGGAGAAAGCATTCCGTAGGAACCAGAACCAATGAAGGCCGATTGTTATGGATTTGTCCCTGAGAGTTGATTACAAGCTTCAGCATGTTTTCATTTTTTTTTCCTTCACTTGCCACTGAGCTATGTATAAAGCTACTAGCTGGCAGGAAGTCCTTGACAGCACCTTATTTTGGGGGCCCGCCTCTAGTAGAGGCCCTTAGAGATCTCCCTCATCTACACAGCTGCAAGCTTGCAAAGAACCTGTAGGAAAAGCATTATTTTTCACAGCTCTAACGCATCTCTGACCGAGAGTGTTACTGGAGAAAGGGGAAGGTGGCTTGACACGACAACTGCGTTTACTCTCTTTCCTTAAGAAGTCAGATAATACAACATGGTAAAAATACACGAATTAGTAAAGATAAGTTAATTCTCCATTTTCTCCCTGATCCTATGCCATAAAGAACCTGAAAAGGAGAATCTAAAAACTTGTAATAGGACAAACTTCTTAAGGCAAGAAAATTATAAAAGAAGTCATTGAGATCAAGATTTAAAAACACAAGCAACAACTGAGCATTAATATATGTAGAATATCCCATATAATTACATTAACGACAACAATAATGTTGAGTTACTAAATCTCAGATTTCAAGTACGAGTCAATCTAATAGAAATAATATATGTTAGAAACAAAATATCCTTTTAATGCGCAAGGGAAGAGCTCCTTTGCTGACGGAAGGAGGTGCTTAATGCTTCCTCCGGTCCTTGCTAAAAAGAAGATACTGAATTAGTAGGATTTCACTGTGATCCAAACTGAAAATCTTTCATTTCTATTGAAACTGCAATCCAAAAGCAATATATACCTTTTCAATTTAAGACAAACACAATGCAGCTCAAAACATTACAAAAACAAACGCCCAGCATACGATCCTTCTCTCAGGATTAACATAGATCAACTGAAATTGTTTCTTAGGAGGCTGCATGAGATTTATTTGGTACTGTTTTTCTTGTTACTGACAGGGTTTGGTTAGTGTATCACATGACAGCAGCTCTACATACCTCATCTTACTAAACTGTACGTCAATGCATCATACCAGGCAGGGCAGCTAGTGTGCTGGCCATCAGACCACTGAAATTCATCTCTTGCCAGTTCCAATCTTTCAACATTTTTTTTCAACTTATCATACATATTCCATTTTAGCCCATCTGGTCAAATTCTACAGCAGTTCAATACATGTCAATATGGACATCCATACTTCCAAAGGTACAGAATAGACTTTTTTACATGTATTATCAGAATACACTTTTTTTTTTTTCAAAATCTATTTTAAAATCTTCAGTTACAAAATTATTAGCTTTTTAGAGGGGAACAGCCAGTCCAACAACAAACTGTTATTTCTAGAACGACTATATATCCAAGTCATATACTAGGAGAAATAAAAAAAAAAAAAGCAAAAAGGAAAAAGCAAGCAGGCATGAGTAATCTTGTGTATATTTGTGGCTGCATTGAGGCTCCCACCTGGTATGCTGTTGGTGGCATTCACCGTGCAGAGGTTTAAAAGCTTTGCTATTGCCGACAGATTGTGCTAATTTTGGGTGTATTTATCAAGTACATAAAACATGTCATGTTTATAATACACAGGACTGCTTCAGCAGGCATAGAAAAATTCCACCAGAAGCAAACTTCATGAACATACACAGTTATTTAATTTACTGAGCAAATATTTGTGCACCACGGAATATTAAATAAATAGACGTATCTGCAAGGGAGTGAGCAGTGTCCATGGATGCATCTCCATGACGTAGGTACACAGGCTGTCTTAGCCCAGCAGATACAACAAGCCTTTAAAAAAAAAAACACAGCAACAAAAAAACCCACCCAACAAAACAACAAACCACAAAACCAAACACAGAAGAAAAAGACCCAAAGATTTAACAGGTACCATTATCTTAGTATTAATAACATATGTGCTATAGATAGAGGCTTACATTTTTGTTTCAAGTATTTTATTTAAGTAGCATTTTAAAGCAAATTGTATCAAATCCTAGAGGTGTGTGAGTCCATCCAGACAGCAAGACTATAAAATTCAGAAGCTGACAACAACATCGAAACCCCACAATCCTTTAGCGAATGATGTCAGTGTTATAAAAACATACTTGTTTTACTCGGTATTATTTCAAGGCACCATTAAGACTTTATATACTGTAACTAGCAACAGCAAACGAGACGATTACCCCTTGACATGTAAACACACATTATAGTGAAACAAGTTAGATAACGATTAGTAGGTATACATCCTTCCTACAAAACACAGCATCCACCAGAGTCATCCGTGATAAACAGGTCTGAAAAGGCTATAACCTCCTCTCCTACTGGCAGCAGCCAGGCACAGGAAGAAACGAGTTCACGTACAAGTTTTATGTTTTGTAAATCCAACGTGGTTTGCTTTGTGGGGTTTTTTTTATGATGACAGTGGAAGCAAAGCACCCACCCCAAATGAACCCTGCGAAGCTAATTAATGTAATCGCACAAATTGACAGGGATAAGGCAAAATTGAGGGCTGCTCCTCGATATCCTAAAGGACCTTCACCCAAACGCACATTTTAGACGCTGCAACAGAAGCGGTGAGACCTGCGTGAAAACAAGCCCGCTCATAAACCCAAACCAACACACGTAACGCTACAACCACACGCAGTTCAAAACAGAAATTCGTGCCCAGGACCCCTAAATCCTACCTGCACCTACACATTAAGTTCTTTATTTCGCTGGTGAACACATGATACGTTTTTTTCAGGGCGGTAAATACGTTTTATTTAGTGTTTCGATGGAAAACGGCTGTCATTCCCAGTCAGGCGCTGCAGAGGTTGCTGGTTTTTGCTCCATCTTCCAGTCCGTAACGCTTCGCCACAGCCTCGCGGCTGCCGCCTCAGCGAGGCCGGGCGGCGGGAAGGCACTGCCCGGCCCCAGCCCCG
>VWZZ01006016.1:303410-369955 GCA_013399095.1 Psophia crepitans | reverse complement strand
GCCGCCGGGCAGCGCCGCCCTTGCAGCCCCGGACACTAATGAGCCCCCGCACTCACCCACGGGGGCGCGCTGCGCTGTGTGCGGCCCCGCGATGTTACGCTGGCAACGAGCGCTACAGGGGCATCTCCGTCTCTTAAATAAAACCGCGCGCTTTCTTTAAGAGCAACGTGAGCGCTTTCCCCTGAGTTCTAGGATAATCACTGCGCGCTTCACCATGAAACTCGTGCTCGGGCCGTGGTTTGTGACACCAGCGTTGATGCCGGATACGCAATCGCAATCGCTTTGAAGCTGATCTTCCCGTGTCTCCGGCGCGCTGAGGCCACCCGCAGCACGGCAAAGCTTTCCTGGCGCTCACACTTGGGTTTAAAGCGCACGTGTTCGCAGGCAGAACTGCGCACGGCTCCTCGCTGACGCGGTCATGTGTCGTGACTGAAAATTAAACGCGATATGGAGGCCAGTGGAAGATGCTCACACCTTAAACAGACGTTCACTCTGCGGAGCCACAACACGGGCCACCCACAGGCACCGCTTTTGCGTTCGGGGCACAGACAATTTACAAAGGGGCAGAATCCTGGGCTAGGAGTGCAGGTAGAACCTCCCATCACTTCGCCAACCTGTGGCTCGTGCCAACAGAGAAGTTGTGGAACTGCACTTCTATCTCCATAAACGTAGGTCTAGTGCAGTCTGGAGAGAATAGTTTTCTCTCGGTAGCGTTCGGATACCTCGGGGCTACTCGTGTGTCTAAAAAGCTCGTATGCAAGCGCAGTAACACAAGTTAAGCCATCTACAGCACACGAGACAGAAGCAAGTCACTTGCAGACAGAGGGAGAGTATTGCACTTCACCATGAGAAGTGCACCAGTATTATTTCTACTGATATTACACATGCAAAGATAATAAAATCACAGATCTGAGGCACATACTTGAACAATTACAGCAACAATCCCTCCCCTTCTCTAAAAAGCAGAGGCCAGCGCAGAGGACTGCTTATACTTTTCAAAATACAAGCTTTTAGACGATACGGACTGTCTCATCCTCCTAGTAAAGAGATACTGAAAAACACTCTTAAGCAGTCTGATACCAAAAAACGAGATTTATATGTTTCTGCAATTACTGTTCCGGACTGAGGGGTGGCTGTGTACACATCCCCCCGTTGGGCAGACCGCTTCCTATACGTGCGCAGAACCTGCTGATTTTGCTGACAGCAGCCGGCCAGTCAGTCGTGCGGGGCAGGATGAACCGCGTTACACCTTGCTGTGCACGTTAACAAAAGCATTAGCCAGGCCTCTTGCGGGGCTGAAATCCGCTTTCAGCGTCAGCCGCGCGCTGGTTTATGAAGGCAAGATGCATGGAGCAAATGGAAATGAGAGCGAGCAATTTGAATGTCAGGATCCATTACTATAAAACAAAATAAAAGGATTAATCAGAGTGATTGGGCTACTCAGGTTTCAGTGATGCAAGAGATATCCTTGTTAACATACCTGTGTGGAAAACTTGTTTCTGACCCATTTCAGCCCACTCCTAGCTGTGGTACTTTATTGTATATTCTCAGCCCAGCCAAACAATTGAAGATTATGCAGGCTGGCTCTGATTCTACTTGTAATCATGGCCAACAGGCCCTGGTTCAGCTGCCCTTTGCGGCTTCACAAACTGGTGAGTGTTTGGAAAAGCAGCAGAAGCCTCGTTCACCTCCCCTGGGCACCCCGATGTCATGGCTATGTGGAATGCTAGAACAGAAGGTATTTCCTGCTTTAGACACTTGAGGCACTTGGAACACACCATCACTTCTCTGCGAGCATCTCAAATTCATATTTGGGTTGGGGTTTGTGTGGGGGGCTTTTTAACCTCTTTACTACTATGCCAACTAAAATGTTTAAAACTAGCAATCATTCTCAAATGCTAGACTTCAGAGGTTTGTTGAGTTGAGTTTTTTGGTTGGATTGGTTTGCTGGGTCTTTGGGGTTGTTTTTTTTTAAACATTCTATAGCATATTGTAACAACCTTGTAGATCCAAAACTGCACTGAGGCAACTGAGTTTGGTTGAAGTCTCAAAGAACGTGGTCCCTAGTGCAGAACAAATCAGAAAGAGTAGTAGCCTTGTTGTTACTGTGAAAGGAAAACTTTGTTCAAAGAGTATCAGTAAAATATTACATGGGACCCGCTAAATTTAATACTGCATAAAAGTGTGTCTGAAAAGGAACTAACAGCACTTCTTGTCCAACCTACTGTTCTTGATATTTCAACACCTCACGGCACATTTATGAGGTAATTCAATGTGATTATGTCTATAAGGAAGTGAAAATACAGAATCATCGGCATATTAAATGACAAAAAGTCAATATCAAAGCAGGGAGTACAACAGCAATTTTAAATGCAGGTTTGTTTCCTAACATTGAAATCACAATGCAAAAAAAGATCAAGTTCTTGGGGATTAGTAGGGTTGGCAAACCGAGGGGGAAAAGAAGAAAAAGAAAAGATGAAGCATCTTAACTATTACACTTTATAATGATTTATCACATCTATGTATCAGTATTAATGCAGAAACAACTACAGAAGGAGTCATGTTAAAAAAAGATAAATTTACAGGTAGGGTAGGGCCAGCATGACGTAATTTTATATTATTTTCCTATTATAATGTAAAACTAAACTTCAGGCTGGTTAAATGCCTGTTAAAATTATATTAGCATTTTAGAGAAGTAACTTTCAGATAACTGTACGTGGTGGAAATGACAGTCAAGTTATGCGTACTAGAAATTGGGGATACCTGTCACTTGAGCAGATTGAATCCAATACATTTTGAATTAAAACTAATTAACAACTCAGTTTTCAGCTATTCATCTACAAAAATATGCAAGTCTACAAAATATAATTACACTTCATTGGTCTTTTTTCTCAATCTCAGCCACTACACTGTACATTGTACTGCGCATGCAGTGATAGAGAACAGAATTGGGAAGAATTTTCTTCACATTTTATGTGCCAATCCATGTTCTAAGCCCCATGGACTTCCCCACAACACATTCTTAGAAAAACCCATTCCATTATTTGAGCAAATTGTGTTTCATGCACAGCCGTTCCTGCCACGCTTTCAGTGGAGTGCTATGTTCAGGTCTGGGTATGCAGCTCGGCCCGCCAGAAGGAAGCCGAGGCTGCCTGCGCCAGAGGGGAGTGCAGGGGTGCGTAGAAAAGTAATTTGCACGTTTCCCAAACACTGACCTGCCAAAAATGGGAACGAGCCAGAACTGAGGGAGGGAACATTGCTGGCAGATGACAGTGAAACAGAGTCGGGAACGGCAGGCACTTTGGCCTATTTTCATGATAAATGCTAACCAGAATCTCTGTGCTGAAGAGTCACACACACAGTACTCTTTCCGGACTGCAGCGTATCACCTGGCAGTCCTCGCGGAGAGGACGGCATTACCAGGATTTTTCAAAGCCTCATAATTTATTTAAACCCAAGCTAGCAGGTCATCAAAATTTTTCTTACAAGCTCCACAGAAATACAACACCTGTTTGACACCGAGATAAAGCAAATACGTACGTATAAAGAAAATACAGCAGAAGTGTGCGCTGAAGTGGATGTTCGCTGCCTGCCAAGGAGTTACGCAGTGTATAAAATATGACATCTTTAATGTCACGTCTGAGTCACTAAACAGACATGATGTTCATAGCAGTACTGTTCAGCCTTTTCCATGGTTTATTTGTAGCTGATTTTTAAAATATTTTTCTCCCTTAAAAGACACATACCGACTAGTACGACAGCCACAGTAATCACATTAGTCTAAGGCTTCATGAACACTAATGGAGTCACTTGTGTCAGTGCAAGGAAAATGTTTCTACATAAGTGGATTTGCTGAATTCGTGAAATGTTACTTGTTTTTGAATATTCAGATTTAAAATATTTCACCTGTGATGCATTCCTTAAATATAGAAAAGGACCAGGGTTTTGTCATTTGTATCACTTACATCAAACATATATCCAGTTTTCCAATCTGCAGTTTTCCAAACACGACAGGAACGTCTCTCAGAGGTTTCTGACCGGCTCTTCCAGCAGTCCCCCAATTTCACTTAGCTTCATTAGACAGCTTCACTGAATTCTCCCAGAACTCCTGCTGTTACAATGTCCCAGAAGCAAAAACATGTCAGTTGTCTGTTTCTGTTCTTCCTTGCAGTTTGTTGTCCAAGGTGGCAGAAGTACAGTTAAACCATATGAATATGTGACAGAAATAGGCACACCGGGGAGTAACTGCCTCAGTTATCGCTTTAGCAAGGACACACCACCAGCTTGATCTTCCCTTCCCAAATCTAGGCTCTCGTGTTTTGATTTATGAACATTAACAGAAAACACAAATTAACCAGAATTGTTAATCTTTTGTCAGATGGTCATTTAAAAGCTTAAGGTTTTTTTATTACCTAGCCTGTTCCCTTGGTATTCATATAACTTTGCTCTGATATACCTACCTACGTGTGTTTTGAATCACTTTGGGACGTTTTACACTTAACAGGAACTTGAAATACTAACTGAAAATATTTGGAGGGTGCAATACAAAGTTGTTAAGTAACATACGGGCTATTTTATTCATGTCAGTTTAGCAAATATTTATGTGGCATTAAGTACTGTCACATCTTACAAGCATCCCAATTCAAATCCCAAACACAACTACAGGCTGGGTGGAGATTGAGAGCAGCCCTGAGGAGAAGGACTTGGGGTGTTGGGGGACAAGAAGCTCAACATCAGCCAGCAATGTGTGCTTGCAGCCCAGAAAGCCAACCCTGTCCTGGGTTGCATCACCAGCAGCGGGATCAGCAGGGCAAGGGAGGGGATTCTGCCCCTCTGCCCTGCTCTGCTGAGACCCCCTTGCAGTGCTGCCTCCAGCTCAGGGGGCCCCAGGACAAGAGAGACATGGAGCTGCTGGAGCCAGTCCAGAGGAGGCCACAAAGATGCTCAGAGGGCTGGAGCCCCTCTGCTCTGGAGACAAGTTGAGGGAGCTGAGCTTGTCCAGCCTGGAGAAGAGAAGGCTGTGGGGAGACCTTAGAGCCCCTCCCAGTGCCTGCAGGAAAGCTGGAGAGGGGCTGTTTAGCAGGGTGTGCAGTGACAGGACAAGGGGAATGGGTTTTAACTAACAGAGGGGAGATCTGTATTGGACCTTGGGAAGAAATCCTTCCCTGGGAGGGTGCTGAGGCCCTGGCACAGGGTGCCCAGAGAAGCTGTGGCTGCCCCTGGATCCCTGGCAGTGCCCAAGGCCAGGCTGGATGGGGCTTTGGGCACACCTTGGGCTGGTGGGGGGGTGTCCCTGCCCATGGCAGGGGGTGGGAACTAGATGGGCTTTGAGGTCCCTTCCAACCCAAACTGTTCTGTGATTCCAAGAAACGCACTGTGCTAATCCTAGCATTCACAGAGAAGACCTGATGGCTGTATCCGCTGTAAGGAGACTGTAAAAAGCAGCCGCCTCTGCTCCTGCCCCTGGAGAGCAGCTACTAACCACTCAGCCTCTGTGCTCCATAGAGAGAAGCTTCTCCCCTGCCCCCAGCTACCCCAAAGGGCACTTAGCAGGAGTGGGGGAGGAAATGCTATCATCTCCAGAGTGCTCAGTGACCAAACTGAACTAACTTGTGCCAACATCAAAAGGTGCATTTCGTCTCCTTGTCAGTACAAAAGCCAAAGACTCTATGGCATTAATCCTTAAATTTGAAAGCACAAAGCATTCCTGAAAACAACAACAACAAAAAAAATGTACTGTAATATAAATCCTCTGTGCTCAGCAATCCATTAAATCTTATGAAGAAAACACATTACAATTTATTTAATAAATCATAATTTATTAGAGACTAGACTTTTACCTTTACAAGCTTTGAACATGGATAAATTCGTATTGCAGAAGAGGGCTTTGTAGTCTGATGAATAATGCTTGCTGAGATGCAGGAGGGAGTTCAAAAAAATTCTGTGTGACATTAGAACAACCTGTAACAGAAGCAGACAGGCTACCATCTATATGAGGGGAAACTATAGGTCAAATAAATTATTACAGGAGATAAAAGCCTGTTGAAATAGCTTGTGTCTGTTCCAAAATCTGAAGTTGTAACAACAGTTATCTTTCCATTTCCTGCTAATAAATGTTACCTGATTTTTTTGATTCACTGGATATCCTGTGCTTTAAGGTTTTTTCAATTTAATTTTATTTTTTAAATATGTTGATACAAATACAAAGGAACCCCAAGCACTTTTTACTGTGTACTTCAGGCTCAAATACTACTGGCCTTACTCAGACTAAACTTCTGTAAAAGCTGAAGGCAATCTTGCAAATATTTCAGATCAAGCCACACAAATCTAAATAATTAACTTTTAAATACAATTTATAGCAAAAATTTCAATCATTACACACATGGACTGACAAATTGAGTCTATAAAGCAGCAGCACGTTTAATATGCATCTTAAATTTATGTGATAATATACATATTTTAAAGGGTATATAAAATACTGTTTACTGGCACTGTATTTCTAGAGGAATGCAACAATAGATGCGGTATGCCTATATGACCCGCTATATTTCTCATGTTTGCTGCTCTCTTGCTTTTGAGACCATAGCCTTTATTATCCTACTAATCTCAGAAACACGTCATTTGTATCTTTTCATCTCAGTGACAGGTGTTTTCTCTTAAAATCCAGAAGATTGCTCTATATTACAGATAATCAGCAAATGAACTGATACAGAAACCTCAGCTGTAAGACAGTATTTTGCAGATGAGTAAATACAGATCTTCCTAAACAAACTGTTTACAAAGTACACACACTATGTAGGGGGAATCCCAGCAGCAGAACTTGGACATTTCTCAGTGTGGAGGAGAGCCACCATTATGCAAAGGAACAAACAGTAGATGTTATGACTAACAAAAATGAGAGACAGTCACAGTGAACATTACATGGGAATTTGACCAAGACAGGAGCCAGGAGCACAAAACGTGTTTCCAAAATGCAGAAAACCAGAAATTCCTCATAGGCTCTACTTAATGTATTGATGCCTACTGTATGATTTAGAACTTGACTTCAATATCTAAAGAATAAACCTTACCAGGAATAGTATACAAATGCCACAGGAAAAGTACAGAAGACAAAATGTTCATCTGCTAAGAACCTAGAGCTGAAGGCTCGAGCTACACTAGGTGCACACATGCATACACGCAGATGTGCCGTGCTTACACAGGAATGGGCTTTGGGGTCCTTTAAAACCTGAAGATTTTCCTAATCAGAGAAGACTCAACAATATCTAAAGAAAATTTCCATCCTCCAGGTAAGACGCTAAACAGTATATGAATGTCCCCTGAAGATCAAGAAGTCTGCCAGCTAAATCATACATAAAGTCAATTTAATTGGCACATGAGTGTTTGGTCTGTTTAAGATTTTTCTTCTTCAATTTTTAAGTTTGTGTCTTGAAGTTTAGAGTGAAAACATCCCTACCATTCTGACTCATTCTAATTGATTGGATAAATGTGAGATGAACTGCAACACAGTTACATAGTGGAAAAAAAACAACCCAGGGCTGACTTCTAATGAAAAAAACGCTGTAAACCACAGTTCTAGATGAAATACAGCAAACAAAATATGACATTTGCATCCAATCTGGCCTTCACAATAAAACTGTAATTTTCTTTTTAAATGACTTATCAAATTATTAAGATGAATGCACATTTACCTAATTAATTGGCTGCTTTAGTTACCACAAATTAATTTTGAGTACTATGTATGTGAAAACCTGATAAGCCATTAATGTGCAACACGCAAGAGGAGCAAAGAATTGAAAGGATGACAGCACATGAACTAAACAATACGTTTTGTTACTTTTTTCCTCAAACGAATTAAAAACTGGTGCTGTGCCATATGTGTAAGGATTCAAAATTACCTTTCATCTCACCATTGTCAATGAATACTGATCTATTTTATAAAATAAGACGTAAAATATGTTAGCTGCAATGTAAAGAAGTAAAAGAAAACACTTTATAATTCAGAGGTAAGCTATACAATGTAAGTCATACATTATTGCATGCGTGTTTATACAGACACGTGCATTACATACATGTGCAGATGTAACTACATGCATTCCCAATACTTGCCTCAAGATCATTACTTAAAACATGGAAGGGACACACAGGCTGGGATAAGCAATCTGCAGTATAGCTTACATCCAAACTTTTTATGGCTTGTTTTTAAAGAAAGTTCAGCTAAGATTTTCTTGGCCAGCAGTTTCTGGTTTTCACCTTTAATCCTGTCCAAGATTTGTACAATGTGTGTGATGCCAAGGGTCTTGTTGTTTATCCAATTTTAATAACACTATAGCATCTCTTTGCTTTCCCAGGAGCCGATTCCTTTGTACCAAAAGCTGAAATAATTTCGCTCCGCAGAAGTGTTATGCTTTGAGTAGACTACCAATTTTTTTCAAGGCCCTTGAGAAAGCTAGGTGTGCCTTTTGGTTTTACTTGCAATTCTACTTCTCTACTATGTTGGTTACGTGAGAAAGTACAGAAGTACTCTTAGCCCCCTTGTATACTTGCAGAAGTCGACAGGGAATATTTTGAAAACAAGCACATCTTCAAAGATTTTAAAAGCAGAATTCACTACTTTAGAAGTTTGAGTACACTGTATAGTTTTTATACTGCAATATCAAAACCTCATACCTCAGCCCAGTAAACAATAAAATTTGGCAGAATGGTGCCAAATAATTATTCAAGTTATTGAGTTACATAAACTATGCCTTCAGACTGGTCTTTCCCAAACGTTTCTTGAAGAGCTGTGAATACAACAGAATTTGATGCAGGTCTCTCATAAAGGCCAAGCGATGAAGCTGAAGTCATCTCACATTCCAACATAAATGCATGCATTCAGCATCCCTCAGATTGCCATACCCTAAAAGCTAACAGACCGAAATATCCTCCAGATAGAAACAGGGGGGAAAACCCAGGAAAGTAAAAAAATTACTTCGGGCTTACCTGGTTCACAAACCCTTTAGCTGTCACTGTATTTCTCACTTTTATAGCAAAACTGGAACTTACAATTGGCAATCAGCTGGCTGTATTCTGCTGGCAAAATACTGCTGTACCTCCTTTGGCACAGTGGAAGCTTGCTCAAGGTCTAGGGCATCGTATTCGACATGCACTTGTATTTTAAAATTCACTTGCAAAACATGAAGGCTACATTCCTATGTAATACACAAGAACACAAATATATCATTGACTGACAAATACACGGTAGCAGTAGGACTTTAATTCAGTTCCACGGTTGAGAATCAGAGATTCACAGAAGTGTGGGAATATGCACCTATGAATTCTATTCTTACTAAAGAAAGAAAAAAAAACTATTCAGAGGATAATTCAAAACTTCCGGCAAGTCTAACGTAGGAAGATCAACTTCTCTGACAGTCTTTATAGTTTAGGGCCTTAGTATAGATGAAAATTTAGTCATTTACTGCAAAAATGCATTGTGACTTACCACCTTTAACACACTGTACAAGAGGCCTCAGAGCTAAGACAAGTACTCTCAGTTTTAAATTCTTTTTCATATTATTACCAGATGTCAACATTTCAGTCAAAAATGATCTCCTAGAAGACACAGGTCAAACACTGGCTACATTATTTTTTATAAATCAAAAGTGAATGAGATGGGACTCCTAATTAAGGAAATACACTATGAATACCATGATCAAAATTACCAAAGGTCCTTTCCAACCATAGTGATTCTATGATTTCTGTCCCCCAAATGTATATAAAGTGCTCTTTAACCTGAAATCTTGTATGTCAGATACCCTTGTACACAACAGCACCAAAGATACGATACTGAAACATTTGTAGACATTTTTCATTTTTTATGCAGTTAAGACTTATTAACTTCTAAAAATTATTTTGAAAACAGAGACTGAATGTGTACCCATAAGCATTACAGAGTGACAGAACTTTGGTCATTCTCACTGCAATTAAAAGCAACAAGCCCCACATTTAAAATTGTTAGGCCTCCTTTGTGTCACTTCTTAGAATCCTGCCAAATACATTATCATAATAGTCTTCAACATTCTACGTAGGTTCTGTCACATCTCTGTTCATAGGTTTCTTCAGGAAATTATTTCCATTTTACTGCTTGTAGTGAGTTTAATATCATGTTTGTTATGCAGTGACAATTCTGCCTAAGAACGCTTAGCCTAGCAAAAGGAAAGAAGAAAGAGGGCAAGTGATCTGAAGAATTCAAAGAATAAGTTTACTATAGAGTATTGAACTGTGAAACTGTTTGCCTTCTTGCTCATTAAAATCCTGTGAATTGGACAAACTCTTATGCAATGACTAGCCAAAAAGATCCTCCTCTTTTTTTACAAATATGTAGAATTTAGACACATTCTCCTTTACGGAGGTTTAAAAGCCTGAATATCCTTATACATAACCACAGAGTAAGGCCAAGGGAAAACGGACACTTGGCTGAAGTTGACTGTGTATCTGCTGATAACTTTGTGCTGAATTCTTGATTAAATCTGTCCAATAGAGTGTACAATAAATGGTACTCCAATGGATCTGCTGTTACTGGGTAATTTTCATTTTATGTTTAACCAGAGTAAGTTTAGTACTAGCTAAGGAAATCTAATATTGTAAAAAAATCCTTCTGTAGGAAGTTCTGTATTGAAGGAAGCACTCTCACCATCTATGTAACAATCATTTAAGCCCTGAAATACCCTCATGGCCTACATCACTATAAATATATGACCATCTAAAGAAGTGCAGCTGCCTTAGCCGCCCACTAATGAGAAAACAGCCTATTTCAGACATTACAAATGTCATCAGCCAGTTGAGAAAGACCTCTGTTCCAGTCCGTAGTTGCAGGACTAATCATGAAGTCTAAGCAATATTGCAGCACAATCTTAAGCATGTGTTCTACTCTACTCTTGAATGAAGAGCCCACTAATAATCAGTTGGACATAAAATACATGTCTGAACACTTTCTAAATGCAAATCTTTGATGTTCCTGGTTAAAACTAGCTGAAAACAGCTATACAAAATATGGATGCTAATGTACCCAACATATTTTTGTATTGTCAAGAAGAATAGTGCATCACAGTGACATGTTTATATGATGTTGTGAATTGAACTCATAAAGTAATGGTTTTTAATGTGCTGTAACTACTCTTAGAACTGTTGCATCAATTTTTACATTTTTTCTGTTTCATTAAGTGCTATACTCCTTTTGAAGGTCACCAATGAATGAACACTGAAAGAAATCTCCTTCCCAATATACTCTTTGCAATCAAATAGGACTAGAAGAAGATGCAAGACAGAACAACAGGTTTAGGTCTTTATCAAGATTTGATTATCTTAGCAAATCAGGAGGGCTTTCTAATACATTATAGCTATTTCATCATGCAGCTGTTTTAAATCACTGTAAGGGCAGTTGCGCTTTAGGTATTTGATTTCTTAAAACCATTGTAGGGTTTAGAGGTTAATTCTGTTTCTTCTACAGAACTGAAGCAGAGCAAGAGAATCTGACATTTGACACTCAGAAATGCTACAAGACTTTTAAAAACTTGTGTAATAATCCCTTTCCTGTCCTTTACAAAAGTGCTATGCTAAAATAATCTTATTCCTATTATTTTCAGTGTGAAATAAAAACTAATACAAAGTCCATAAACTGAGTTACATTGTTCCGGATTACACAATATTTCTTTGCTTATAGGGATTAATAGTAGACCTTTTTTAAAAGTAATGTAATAGATTATGAACTACCCAAGCCTTGTATATCTAGAAGTTACACAGTCAGCCATTGACCTTTGCTGTGCTGTAGTTCCTTTTAAGCTGTTCACTTTAATACTTTAGATTTGAACATAAAGCATTTTGCAGTGGTCTGGGATGAAAAACCTAACCATCTGCCCCTTAGCAGAGTAACTGTTACAGCTTGTGAGTTAAAAATCAAACCTCAGCATGGAAGAAAGATATGAAATGTCCTAAGATGGGAAATTAGAGCTGAGATAGAGCCCTTAAAGACGACTTTTTCTTAAACAGAGATATTAAGTCTTACTCAAAATACATTTGGCAGACTTGTTCCACTAATGATAGCTCTGATTGAGAAACATGGGCATCACTCCAAAGGCATACCTCTTTCTCTGCCATCTGTCACAACAAGGAGAGACACCCAAGTTATACTCATTTCCCTCCCCCAGTAAATAAGTAAATATATAATTCTGACAGCTGGCAGGACATTTTCCAGGAGAACATCGCAGCAGGAGAACTGCCTCCTCCCACAACAGCTGTTGTCTCTATAGCTTACAAGGGACCTCATTGTGCAAACACGGGTGGGTTCCTCTACAGTAGGAATCCTAAAATGATAATCAGTTATGAGACAGCCTCATTTTTGCCAACTGTGAAAGCTAGGGGGGGGTGTTTATTTCAATGCCTAAAATTTTATTTCTAGAAAAATATTTAGTATTTGTCCTGTGTGCAGAGCAGTTTTAACTTTTTGCCAAGAACTCATGGCACTTTCCATAAGCTGCTGCTTCGCATACCAAAATCCCTGCAGAAATGGTGCTAAGTATAAGGCTATGAGAGCAACAGGAAAAGTCGGATGCTTTCATTTTGCAAGAAATCTAGCTTTATCACAGAATTCGACAAAGTAGTTTAAATTAATTACCTAGCTCTGTGTAATTAATAGGAACTTTATTTTGAGACTGCATATTTTTACAGAAAATCCTATGTTTTGGTTCCATATACAGGGAAGAGATTCAATTTCAGGCAGAACAGTCAACAATTTAGATTAGCTGAGTCACTGTATTGTAGCAACAGCCCTCTCTCAGTAGGAAGCAGATTGGTTAGCTAGCCTCATCCAAGAGGTGAGGACATCGCTGTCCAGGAATATGATTAAAAGCAGGATCCAAAAGCCTTGCATCTTTAGTGCCAAGGACATTCAGTTATATCACTATAAGCATAAATAGCATCTGCATAATATAGAGCTGATTAAAAGATGCAGATCAGTAAAGGTTAAATCATAAAAATAGACTAGTTTGCTGCACACTGTAAGAGTTTCAGTCAATGCTGTATTAACGCAGTAAATTAACCCTTAAATTTGGTGTCTCTATGTCCAGGAATCCTTTACTGGGATATTCTTTACAGCCCTCAGTTCATTAATGAGGTAGCACAGCCTTGTCTTTTATTCAGTAACGAGTCTGAAGGCTCACAAACAGCTCTAATTATAGCCCTTACAGAAGAAATTAAAATGGGATGATGCATTTGGTCATCTGAGTTATCTGGTTTGCGTGAGAGCATCCCGCAGCATACAGTAAGCTTCTAAGATTTTATATGCTGTTATTACAGGAGTAGTCATTCACTAGTAGTAGTAAACAATATTTGTGTTCTTCAGTAGCTGCTTCTCTACGGTTTCTTCACGTTTTGTAAGATAGACCTGGATCTCTGACAATGTATTGTCTTTTCACATGCATTTATGATTTGATGGTTGCAGTACTACAGTAATGCATCATTTTTAAGACCGAAATAATCTTGTGTGTCAGTTGCAACACATAGGGAGTACTTTGAATGCACTTAAACACACAATGCCTGCAATATCTCCCAATCCAGTAGCTCTCTTATATTAGCTGGATGACAAATTCACAAAAGGACCTCTTAAACAGTGTTCAGGGTTCTATAATTTTAAAGAACTTGCCTCTGGTAAAAATAAATAGCTAGGAGAAAGAGATCTTTGTGCCCTGACTCAGTGAAATGTTTCTCCTTTACTCAGTCAGGCCACGAAAAGCTGCATTTCCTTAAATTCCCAATTCATTTCCAGGGCTCCATATCAGACACCGGTGAAGAGAAAACAAATCCTAAGCCACTATCTCACCAGGTAAAGAGGGTTAAGCTGTGTGGGGCCTTTGGGGTGAAAGGCACCTAGGCAGAAGTACATATGCCAAGTCCCTTTTTGTTTTTTTCACCCCTCTCCATTGGAGTGGAGTGATCAGAAAGGGGCTCGGGTCCACTGCCCACTCTACCACTGCGCCCCTGCTGATCACGTGGCTTTCTATCCACAGACACCAAGCGTGAATAATAGCGCTTACTATTTTTTGCAGTACAATTCAATACTCTTGGGGCAGGAAAAGCAAGGCTTAAAAAAATCTCACTGCCTTTACCATATGAAGTAGTGTTTTGTCACCTGGCAATTCTTTATCAAGTCAGTAAAGAAATTTTCAGCAAAGTTTTTGAATTCTAAAAGAATAAAAGTTTTGTAAAAATCAGAAGACAAAGTTTGTTGTGAGTCTACTTCAGCCTGGTGACCTGATGCAACCTAACGCTTGAAAAGGCACCTACATTGCAGGAGTAGCTTATATGAAAAGGCATAATGCCACACTGGTAGAGAAGACAGGAGTACAGCATGATATACAAACAAATTACAAGCCTGCAAGCTGGGCATTCAGTCAGTGACTTGAACTACTAAATCTCTTCCTAAAACACTACAGTGCTGAAAATGAGAAGTGACTTTAAGATTTGTGACAAAATACGACATGACGGCATTCATTTTGTAATATAAAACTGATGAGTATCAATTGGACAGTTTTATGTTTTGAGACACAAGGGAAAAGCATTACCTGGGAGACAGAATACAAGTACATCTTAACTGTATTCCAGGGTCCAGGCTTGCTGTCATTCAGAGAAAGTCCTGGTAGGTGTCAAGGCCACGAAGAACCTTGTCAGATGCAAACCCAATGAAAAGGATGTCAGTAACTGTGCTTGAGTTTGCAGAAAATGAGGATCACCTACTGGTAAGTAGCATTCCATCATTTCAGTAGACCTTACTCAGATCAGCCATGATACCTTCCCTGTTGACATTACTAATAATTTCTTGTTTGGATCATGAAGATATGATCCATATCATGAAGCTATGATATCTGGACACATCTTTACCAGATTACTACAGTTAATTGGGCTGAGCTTTCCACAGCTAATAAATGCTACATTCAGCATAACTGCTGCATTCAACAGAACTGCATCAATGCCTAGATTTATAGTCATCTATTTCGTACATTCCTCGGGACTGCAGTTCTGTTTTACTAAGCGACTAATCTATCATAGCCAAAACAGATGACATTTCCAGTGTATCTACAAAAACATTAGTAGACTACCATTTGTGATATGATATTAATTGTGCTAGCAAGTAAACCAATTTAAAGCATAGGTCAGAAATATTCACTGAAATTCTTAACAACCAGATGGCTCAGTCATAGTGATGCTGCTTGTTAAAAAGATAGTTTTGTTCACACCAGTGTTCTAAGAATGGCTGGGTTTTTCTCAAATGTGGAAACAGGAGGATGATACTGAATTTTTGCATTTGGTGTTCAAATACTTACAGGTAGCAGACATCAGTCTTTTCATTAAAATTCACAGATTAGGAGAAAACCAAATTAGCAGCCAAGATAATGCCTAGCTCCAGTTGCGGGTGGGTTGTTTCACACGGCTTTGTTTTCCAGTCCACCTTCACCAGGTGCCACTCAACATCCTTATTCACCTGACCCATAGCTATTGTATTTTTGGCAAAGAGAAAAAGAGAATGGTGGAGAAAGCCAAAACAGCATTCAAACAAGCAACACTTTGGAGAGGTTTGATAATAAACTGGAAGTACAGTGAAAATTTATTATCAAACAGGTAATTCAAAATCTCCTTTGCAGAAGTTTGAGGAAATTTAAACAAGTACATTAACCACAAATACACTAAGGCAGTTACAAATAATTCTTGTAATACATTTTATGATTTTAAAACATCTTGAGGTTGACCTCCAGTAACTGGTTTCCCCAGTATACCTGTTTGCACAAGGGACTAAGGGGAGAAACAAAAACCAAACACACAGAAAAAGCTGTTAATTCAGAAGCCTAGTGGCAGTTAGGGCAAAACTAATTTACTTAAAAATACCCTTAAAGGGAATTTCTAATTAGTTTCATATCCAAAAATGCATATTCAAAGAGAAAAAAGGCCTCCAAACTAGAGAATTAATGACAGGCTGGAAACTAGAAGATTGTATATTCTAACTCAGGGCTTGAGAGGTGGGCCCACGTGACCTTCAAGAAGTTCAACAAGGCCAAGTGCAGGGTCCTGCACATGGGTCAGGGCAATCCCAGACACAACTACAGGCTGGGTGGAGAATGGATGAAGAGCAGCCCTGAGGAGAAGGACTTGGGGGTGTTGGGGGACAAGAAGCTCAACATCAGCCGGCAAGGTGTGCTTGCAGCCCAGAAAGCCAACCCTGTCCTGGGCTGCATCACCAGCAGCGTGACCAGCAGGTCAAGGAAAGGGATTCTGCCCTTCTGCTCTGCTCTGGTGAGACCTGCCCCTGCAGCTCCAGGGTCCCCAGGAGAAGAGAAACATGGAGCTGTTGGAGTGAGTCCAGAGGAGGCCACAAAGATGCTCAGAGGGCTGGAGCCCCTCTGCTATGGAGGCAGGCTGAGAGAGTTGGGCTTGTTCAGTCTGGAGAAGAGAAGGCTCTGAGGAGACCTCAGAGCACCTTCCAGTCCCTGTAGGGGCTCCAGGAAAGCTGGAGAGGGGCTGGTTACAAGGGCAGGGAGGGACAGGACAAGGGGGAATGGCCTTAAGCTGAAGGAGGGGAGAATTAGACTGGATATAAGGAAGAAATCCTTCCCTCTGAGGGTGGTGAGGCCCTGGCACAGGGTGCCCCGAGAAGCTGTGGCTGCCCCTGGATCCCTGGCAGTGTCCAAGGCCAGGCTGGATGCGGCTTTGGGCAGCCTGGGCTGGGGGGGGTATCCCTGCTCATGGCAGGGGATTGGAACTAGATGGGCTGTGAGACCCCTTCCAACCCAAACAAATCTGTGATTCTGTGATATGATTCTATATTCTGACATTGCATTTCCCAGCTGGTAAGGTATTTTAACGTTCAAGTTAAGCCTCTACTGTGGGCTCCAGAGGGAAAAAGAAGCAGTCTTGTGGATCTGAAAATGGGAATAAAAGGAGAAACATGAAAGAAGAGAGGACAAACAGTAATCTAACTGAAGATATCCAGGGATATACAAAGGAGTGAAAACCCCAGGGACTGCCAAAGAAAACGACTGAACAGTGATGGTGGTGCAGACTGCGGGGATGTCTCAAAGATCTGGGAGTCACTGCTTTAGCACATGTGTACACATGTACATGTATATTCTCCTCCACTGGTTTCTGTACACTTTGAAGCTAGAGAATAACTTCAGGCATCTTAGTTCTGCTCAAAAATTCAAAATACTAACAAAACCCAGGCAAAATTGTGACCTTCTTTGCAGAAGTACTCTAGTTCTTAGGTAGTAACAGACCACTTTTTAGTAACCAAAAGGAAATACCTGACAGCCCTGTCAATCACTTTGCATCCAAACAGTTGTGTTTAATAATTTCTAAGTTTGTTGTTCCATCCTTCACTGCTGACAAAACTGGACTTTTCGTTAACCAGGCTGATGCAAACACAGCCAAGACTTTCTTCCCACCACAGAAGAATTGTAGCAAGTTTGCAGTTTACTTCTAGAGACAGACAGCAACATGCATAAACAGAGAAAATGAAAATAAGTGTATAAAATGATAAAATTTTATAAAATTATAGAAATATTTCTTTTAATTACAGTAGGTAAACTAAGTGAAACAGAGGAAATACTGCAGTCATTCAAGACAGAATGCCTACAGAGGTATTCTACAAAATACGTAAGAATAGTGTTTATTAAGCTGCTTCGATAAAAAAAGCATTTAAAATCCAACAGAATTGTAATTAGTCAAGCATTATCTGAATTAGAAGGCTGTTATAAGAGATGGAAACATGGCACAATACTGTTCTCCAGCATTTGCTAAAGGCAAAGGATACACAAATCCCACTTACTCGCTATGATCCAGACTTGTCCTGTCCTTGTTGGCAAACCAAAAACTCTCCCTTGGTTTCAGCATATTTTCACAGCTGTTTCATGCCTAAAACAGAAGAAACATCCACAGGATTTAATAGAAACTTCCATTTAAACAATCATTCTAAGTTGCTTCAAATTAATTTCTTAAGGTTAATGAACGTGGGAAGATGATACATAGAAAAAACCCTGCAGCTTTATAATACATCCCTTTTTGCCATTCATCCCCAGCTAAATCAAACTTGTCACCTGCATATCTGGTGCCTGATGAGGCCATTTCCAAAAAAAAAAAAAAAAGAAGAGAGAATATTTTGTTAAAAGTTTTCCCTGATATTTTCTGACCATTTCGTTCCTACTGACACGTTAAACAGGCTAACTTACTGGATTTAAAGAAAAGCAGTCACAGATTTCTCCAGTCATACAGCTTAACTTGTAGAAGAAACACACTAAACCCTGCTCCAATTAGCTTCATTAATAGGAAAGCACACACGGGTTCTGTGACAATGATTCCATGTGTATTTAAAGAGGATTTAAGAGATAATAAGAAAACATGCTTGGTAGAAACACGCAGACTGACAGAATATTACTAGGCTAGTCACAGTAGTTTAGCAGCAGTTAACAGGGGAAAAAAGCCTCAATGTTGCAGCAGAATCTTACTGTAATTAAGCCAATGATGAAAGCTAATCCCTGTAAAACAGTAGCATGTCCTGAGAGATAAATTTAAATTAACTGGATATTGATGAATGCACATATTTGAAAGCAGAACATTTCTGAGATGTTGTAGAAACATGCTGGACATTACTGTTTGTGTGAACACATTATAAGATTTGCTGCTGCGTCTGCTCTGTGTCTTACTTGCTCCCATTTGCTAGTCTTGCTCTTCTGTTATGCGTTATCATTAAGAAAGCAGAATATCTGGGAAAATGATTACTTCTGAAATTCATTTAATTATAGCCTGCAGATACTAGCATAATAAAAGTCATTAAATAGACTGTTGGTATAACCAGTTAGAGTAATGCTGTCAAAACCAAGGGTAAGCCTCTTAAAAAAAAAAATTTATAAGAAAGTTAGTTTTCATAATTTTGGTGACCAGAAGATTCCAGAAGCTTAGTTTACAAGCAAAAATAGAAACAAAACAAATTCAACTTAAATACAAAGAATGAATTTTACATAGAAAATCTAATCAAGAGGGGAAAAAAGGCTCTTTCTAGTTCCCCATGGAAACGTACTTGGTCCAACTCTCCCAGCTTCTGTTCTTAACCTACCAGTCCTGCTGAAAACCTTTTTCTACTTCTGGCAAAATATTTCATTAGCAAACCCCAGTCTGAAGGCAGACTGGAAAGTTCTACAAGGTTCCAGTGGTGTTTATCTTCTGATGTTGTAGAAATGCACTTTCAGATAAGATTTGGGATTGCAAACACACACCCTGCCAGCTGCTACAAAAACAGCAGAACAAAAAAATGTATTCTTAGAAATAACGTTAACAAGAGAGCCAGGGGGATTTCATGGACATATTAAGCTGATCTAGGCTGAAGAGATTTGGTTCAAAGGAAAATTCTAGTATTTCATAGTGAACTACGAAGTACTCAGCAGTGTATTTTAAAATGCCAACCACAATTACTTTGCCCTAAATAATAAGCTGATAGATGATGCGAATGCAATGCCTGTAGTTGCACTGCAGTATGAGTCACTGAGTGAGATAAAGGAACAGAACAGAACCCCAGCAATATTGCTAAAAGCCGTAACATACTTTAGGCATGCCTACTCCAGCGAGGCAGTGAGGATGATGCTGCTGTCCTCAGCTGAATTTTCAGTGCCCTGAACCTGCAGCTGCATAGCCAGTGCCTTGTCTGTTTTCGCTGCAAAGCCAAAGGAGGTACACAGTAAAACTGCTATAAAGTCTATATTCCATGCCTTTGTCTATCAGTTTCAGACATGTTTATGGAATTTCACATCAGCTCTTACATGGGAAAATCTTTAGAAAACAGTAGTTTTGTACAGACCTATGTAAATAATCCATAGGCATAGGAAGACAGAGGCTTAAATTGCGTTGCACAGCAGGTAGAAATGCACACAATGGACAGAAGTTCCTTTGCAAATGTGAGCGTCAGACTGTCTTAAAACTCCATTTACTTATAAGCTGTGGCTATTGCACGTATTTTGGGGAAGCACAATCAAGACACATAAGGGGAAACCATCTCCCCACCAATCTTTATAGCAGGTCAAAAAAAGAGACAGGCCCTTTCTCTGCCCCATCACTTCAAGCCCTGTGTGAGGGTATGCATACAGCACAAGGTTTCCTATAGATAGGGGTTTATTCTTCTTAACTGCTGTGCAGCACAGAAAGTCAGTGCTGGTTTCCCACACCTTGTGCCTACAGTCAGGGAGGGCTGAGAGAAGCTGGCACAGAGCAGAGGATAAACCAATGGCCACACTGAACCAGCGGCAGCAGAGGCAGCTCCGTAACACCAGATGGCCCATGCGCAGAACGTTTTGTCAGTAACTGTATTTGACAGCATGATAGTATTTGTTCATCAGATCGTCCCACGACTACGACAGTTATGAGATTGCATACCAAGTTACGGCTATTCCAAACACCTAAGGGTTTTTCAACCTGGGTGTAGGTGCCTGGGCCAGTAAGACTCATAACCACATCCTTAAAGTGAAAACTTTAAAGGCTTTGTTCAATCAGTCGTTCCTCTAACTATCCTCCACAATAGGTCCAAAATAACTAAATGGTCTTCTTATTTCTGCTGGATGTATCTTATGCTAAAAGAAAAGTCACTGAAAGAAATGAGGTGTTGAGACCTCAGTTACAGATAGATCTTTTAATTTAACATTCATCTTTGATATGCAATCTTTGTGAAAAGCTGCTGATGGAAATACTTTTCAAATTAACAGAGGTTTTTAATATGACATACTTTCTGGTTCATTTTCACGTGATCTTTGAAAAGGCATTGTTTTAATTATTTTAAATTCCTGTATTATTCCAGGTCAAGTTAATTCTAGATTTTCAGGGGTTTTTATTCTGATTTTTCTTTTCATAATCTTGTCCGAGTTCAAATAAGTTAAGCTATAAAACAGTGACAACTACCTCTGTAATAGCTAACCCGTTTATTTGTATCGCATCTCCATTTTCAGTGTTCTATGGCTCTAGAAATTATCCTTTTCAATAAAGAGATAGCTCATAATTTCACTTGCACATATAATGAAAGCAATCCATGCTAAAGGCTTAAATGCAGCTATATCCTACAGGTGTTTCACTCGAGTCACTTCCTGAGGATGGTTTAACTCAATTTATTTTAAGCTTTAGTAACATAAAAGTTTTGTAATTGCAGCTGAGGAAACCTGCACACTGTCTGCAGTCATGTGCTTCTTTCCCTGCCATCAAGGCAAGTGAGACAAAGTTACCTGGCTCTAAACATTAATATTTTTTATTAAACTGTGGTACTGTAGGAGGAAACTCTAGAAAATGCCAAACTGAACTAAGCAAGCACAGCAACAAGTTCATTTTAGACACAAGAAACCACTCAGGCTGACATTGCGTTCTTACATTCTTTAGTCAGCTTTTGTTTTATATTTGAGGTTTTATTCAAAACATGCATCAGTACTGACATTTATCCAAGAGCAACCTTCAATTGAGGATAGCCAGAAAGGGTTAAAAAAACCACCCCACCCACAAGAGATCTCCAGTCCCTAACATAACATATCTAACAACTTCTACAATCCCAGGTTTTTAATAAACCTGGCATAATCATCATGCTATCCATCAAAGCATAAAACGTTTGTGACCTCAGTAGTCAGTCTTCTCTCCCCATCAATTTGCCCACAAAAAGGATTAATTCTATCTGCAAAACTTCTTAGAAGTCCCCTTAGAGATATTCTAGTCTGATTGCATTATTATTTCACTTTCTTTTTATGGCTCTCCTGTTAGAACTCTAATGACTGCTTCATTAAACAAACTGATTTTATCATAGGTAGTCCAAAGTAGGTATAAAACATTTATCCAGGATTTACGTGATGAAGGAAGGCTTTGTTCCACTGAAGATTTGTAGAATTATAGCTACACTTAAAACAGTTTTGTCAATAAAAGCTTTCCTTACTCCATCATCTGACGTTACCGCCAGGGGAGAAAAACCCACGGGAGTTACTGACACTCAGATTGCTCAATATTATGAATATGCAAAAACCAGGACCTAGTAACATGGATGTAAGGAAGAAAAGACATTTGAACATGTTCAAGTACTTAAAAAACCCCCACATTAAGTTTAAGTTAAAAACCACAAAAACCCAACCCTAAACAAAACCTCAAGCCACCCAACCTAAAACACTGCACCGGTTTTCCCTTATCAGATGCCACAGACAAAATAGAGACTGCCTAGGAAATAACTAGTGAAGGGCAGACTACATTTCTCTAAAATAATTGTCTACAACACATTCTACATTCAGCCCAGTGGTCGGTGAGGCAAATATAATGACAGCAGGTGCACTATCACTGGAATGCCATACGCTATTCCTCATAATCCTGTTGGAAAAATAAATACTTAAGATAGGTTTGAACAGTTGAAACAGAGTTGATTCTAGACAGTACCAACCATGAACCACCAAATATCTTCTTCAAGGCAAAAACATCCTGGACCAATTCCATTAGGGTTTTCCCCCCATTTTAAGTAAAGAAAAACTTTATGTAAGTTTATTGCCATGCATATGTTTAGTCTCACCAAATGGACTTTATATTTATTTGTTTTTATCTTTATCATCAAGGTTTCATGACTGCAAGTGTTATCCTTCTCTGAACTGCCTCACTATCTTATGCTCTCTGAATCTTTTGTAACGCGCTGTTTTCATAGTCCTGGGTGGAGGGTTTCTGGTTTGTTTTTGGTTTTGTTTTTTTTTTTTTTTAAATCAAATGAACATTTTCAGCACTTCAATTAATTGTGTAAATTAATCACTTTTTTTGGTCATTTTCTTCAAATAAAATTAATTTAATGATCGTTTTACTAAGGGTAATGATTTTGATCCATTAAGGCTTTAATAGAGAACTACTTAGTATTAATCAGTATTTTGAATTACTGAATTACTGTCTTCAAAGGGGCTAAGCAAAGAAATTCTATTTTAAAGTCACTTCCAAGCACGGACAGAGGAGGAGCGCGTGATCCAAACATATCTTTATTCACATTCCACACCTTTTGTCTTGTAAGTAGAGTAACATAAATAAAATAGCACATCTCAAAATTTCCCCTTGAATCAGATCTATGAACTCAAGTAGTTAGAAGGGACTCGGGTAAGATTTTCAATTTTGGGTTTGCTTTTTTTTTTCCCCTCCTCTCATCAAGCTGATGGTCACAGAACGAAACATACTAGTTCACATTAGCCCAAAAGTAAATTTGCTTTTGTAAGTCACTTATTACAAGTGGAACAGATTTAGTGCCTCTTAAGGACAACTATTAAATATTTTAAAAAAAACCCAAACCAAAACAGCCTTCATTTAAATTTGTAGGTATTGACCGATACCTACAGATTGTTTTTGTCTCTTGCTGTTGTCATAACACAAGGTAATGAATCAGTTAAGATTTGTATCCTTACATAAAAATGAAAACTAAAAATGGAATTTAAATGAAAGCAGTGTTTTCAGGGCTGAAGTCCAGCAAAGCACTTAAACACACCAACATATTCTCAATTAACTCAATGAGCCTACCCCTATGGCCTAAGCGCTTTGCTGGATGAAGGCCATCGAGATGATGATTTCTGCCCCTTGGATTGTTCAGAAAAGTCCATGTAGCTCTCAAGTCTCTGCTCTGTGAATATTTAATTTCCACCAAATCCTATTCAGTATCTACCAGTTTCACTCTCATTCTATTTTACAACCATTTTCCTCTCAAGAGGTGTTTAACATGTAAAGTTTATTTATAAATAAAGTGAATGAAAGAGGAAATACTGTAAACCATGTAGTTGGCTGGTATCACTCAGGAAAGGTGTATGGAGCCATGAGTCAGCCTCTGTCCCAGACAGCTGCAAAAACCAAAGACCAACAGAAGAGCCAAAGATGATGCCGCACAATAGAACATTATATATTAAAGAATGGCCTGGGGAGGACTGGGAAACAACTTTAGAATACGAAAGCATCGACAAATCAACACGGTCCTATTCCTTATTTCTTTAGGGACAGTGAGAAAAGAAAAGCCTGACTTCAGAGGAATTAGAAATACCATCCCCTTCTCCTTTATCTACAAAGGCAGTAGATATTCTCATCACAGCTAGCTGGGCAATGTGCAGCTGGGAGCGCTTTGTGGAGAAACCATTAATGGCAGGGAGAGGGGGCAAACTGGCCAGTCAGAGGGACAGAGAGACACCAAAATCTGATTATATGTAGCAGGAAAGTTGGGAAATATCTCCACATTTTCTGAAGCTGGATGACTTTGCTGTGATTACTCTGATCCCTTAATAAATCAGGGGAGGAGGCTGACATCAAAACAGGGACAGCCCGCAGCGCTGCACCCAGGCTCCTCCAACGGGCTGGGAGGTATGCAAAGCCACATTTCCGTCTTGCTTCACACTCCTTTTCAAATTACCTCAGTGGAGCCCAACATTAACCTGTAACATGGATGGCTATTTGTATGACAGCACCTTGTGAGGGCAGGCTAATAAATCCCACAAGCAGTTTTAGCAGTTAGCTGGCATTGTTTTCAGACAAGTTAAAGTATTTGGGATCCTTTAAAGGCAACAAGTCAAAAATGGGTACAGGACATTAAAAACTGAAATCTGTTGAGCTTGCAAAACTTATCACAAAAGCTTCAGAATGTTTACATCACATGCTACATTTAAAAAGTAATTCAAGTCCACTCTTAGAAGACATGAACTGTATGAATGGTCTTTCTGCAGTGAAAGCCCTCAAAAATACTTTATTTCTGAGGGGAAAGGGAAAATACTTGAGAACTGCGATAAAGGTCCTCATCTGTCCCTCACAGCGCTACACAATAAATTAATGGAATACAGAGGGTTTGCCATAGGGAAACAACAAGCACCATTGCCTTTCCTTTCTGAAATTCTCTTAAATTTGAGAACTATGAATTGATGTCAAGCTACTAGAAAGAATGTTCTTCAGTTAGTCTCAGTAAAGCAATCGATTTCTTAATGAAAAGCAAAGAAACAGATATTGAGTAGTTCTTCAGTTGCACAACACAGGAAAGGAGCTAACTAGGGAAAACAGTCCAGTCAGAGTACACTGAAAGGATAGTAAAAGAAAAATTTAGAAAAAAACATTAAATGTCCAAGGACAACATTAATAATAACTCCATACTTTTGTAATTGCATAACAAGCCTCCCCAAATCACTCAGTGCTTCAAGTATTAATTCAGCAATACAGCACCCCTGTGAGGAGAAACTGATACCCGTTTCACAGAGGCACAAAGAGGTTAAAGCATGATTGTACTCCGGATTTTCATCTCGCTGTCTTCCTGGGAGTCTGGAGAATCGTACTTAACCTCTAATGGCTTTGTACAGACTTGTTCAAAACTGATAGAGACGCTAATTTTAAAACACAGCGTACTACAAATTCAGTGGATTATTGATGTAGTAATGCAGCTAAACTTCACTGTTTGCTTCCACCCTAATGACTCCAATTCAGTTTCTTATTATTTCTCCCAAGATTTTGAATTGCCATAACGCAGCCAGATTCTCATCCAATAGAAGTCCTGAAAGTCCTTTGGTAGGAAGAGACCCAGATGTGTGTCACATGACATACAAAGCAAATTGAAACACAACAGAACATCTGTGCAGGGAAATTATACATCGCAAAACTATAGGTTCAACAAGAGAGACCGGGCTAATAGAGTTAATCTCCTCTACACTCAGCTCACCCTCCGTCACCCTATTCCCATCCCCTGCTCATAGCATCCCAGAGCTCGGTTTCTTTGCGGGGCTGAGCACGTCACCCTCTTTCCCTCCTGCCGTGAACATTAGTCAGCATAGTGCGGTGCTACACAGCAAATGGCAGAGCCATGGCTATTTTGGTTAGAATCTCAGTCGCTGTACAGCTTTTCCTGCAAATCCCCTGAAGTTTAGTCCAATGCCTGTAAAACACCATTTTGTAACTGTTCTTTATACAAAGTATGTGAACAGAATTTGAAACTGATTTAAAATTAACTTAGTCTGCATTGAAATAAGTCTGAAACTTTCTTGTTTTCCACAGTTGATAAAGTCCCTTTCACCACTTGTGGTCCCTAAAAAGCCAGTGGTTCAAAATTTGACCACAAAACATCAGCTTCATCCCCGCNATTACACTTTGTTGTGTAAGAAAGTATAATTACGTTTGTGTCTCCCAATATGCTCTTTTCAGCTAAGACTTGCTACGTCATAACTCTGTTCTGTGTGCGGATAATCACATTAAGCTTTACCAGAGCACTTGGCTTATTAAAAGCCCCTGCCTGGAGATGATCCCAGCTCTGACCCAGAGAGGAACATCAGTGCTAGGCCCACAGTCAGCTCCTGAAAGCAGGCTCAGGCCTTCATCAGTGGGAGGGGAGGAAGGAGACACCACTGATGAATGGTCGCGCCATGCAGTGCCCTGGGCTATGGGAGGCTCTGCAGTGGTCTGGCAGTGTTAAAGCCTCCTGCACAGGCAGCCAGGGGTGGGAATGTCATTGTTTCCCTCATCTCCTGTGGTCCTTGCGCGAGCCGTGCCATCATTAATGCCCCGAAGAATGTTTTTTCCAAGTAGCTCCTGAAGCCTGCATGCCGTCCCAACCAGCAAAATACCGCTGTCACCACTCTGCAGGCTTGGCAGGCGCAGAGCCTGCACGGTCACAGAGCTACCTCAGTAACTCTAGGTAAAGCCACCACTTAAACCCTCTTCACATTCCCATCCAGGCCTAAGGTGGATGTACAGAGGCTGTGGGTCACTAGGAGCTGGATTGACCTCAGCCGTGAACACACCGGGCAGGTCAGCAGCACAGCTCCCCAGCATACAACACTCTGGACACAGATGAGAAGATAGAGATGATCACTAGCTTAAAGCAGCTCACAATTTAATTGAGGCATCAGCAAAGCCCATGTTAAAACTTTACATAAAGGTTTTAAATGCTAGTACTTGTACATTATCAACAAATCAGAAATAATGGAAAAAAATTCTATTAAACAGAAAGTTGAGAGCCTTGATCCCGTATTCTGATTTACATGCGCAGATAAACATACCGAGGCAGGATCCTGGTGAAGACAACAGCATTTTGTTGGAAGTCATGTGGGTCAGAGTACAGAGCTGCACCACAGCTTCTCTCTACAAAAAAAAGTTTAAAGACATTTTAAATGTTACTAAAACAGCATCATGAGAACGAGAAGGCTGGAGGGTACTTACACCGAAACCTTCACTGTTTAGAACCGTTGGTGTTGGCATCCTAACTATTGGAAAGCAATTTCATTCAGGGCAAGAATGATTTTTGTTGCTTAGTTACCCTACTTTTTGGTCTAAAAGAGAAAACTCATTGCATTGTTACATAAGCAGCAGTGTTGCATCCACCCAGAGAAAAACACGACAAAATCCCGCCTTACTAATAGGAGGGACTTACTGAATAGATTTACCTAAGGAGCACAGAGATTGTTTCTGTTTTTTTCTTTTGCACACAGCTTTGCTCCAGATGGTCCAAAAATGCTCTAGATGTAAATGCTACAGCAAAATATGCCAGAGAAGGCTATGGAGCCTCAGAAAATTCTTTGGTCTCTTCTGCGGACATAAGCGATACTAAAATGCAAAGAGTTAGATGGATCTTATCCCAAATGCTCCCTGCTCACCAGGAGCAACTTATTTTCAGTCCCGTTGTTGCCTGTTAAGACAAATAATAGAACAAAACAGAGCAACAAAACAACAGCCACAACAACCACCACCCACTAGCGAGTCAATGTTATTAACAAGTCTTTCTTGCTTGGTCTTTCTGGTAAGACAAACCACTCATTGCAAATTAAATATAAACATATAAATATACACACATATAAATATAAACACAAAGTTTTTTATCTTTATAATTAAATGCAGGGAATTAAACACACATGAGCCTTGAGGGAAGAATGAAGACCAATGGATGGGTTTGTGGAAGCTTGGTATTCTTCCTGCCAGACATCGGTATAGTTCCAGATCAACATAAAGCCTGTTATGGAATGCTATCACAGTATAATCTTGTTCCCTTCTTAGTTTACTTTTACCTTCAGCATTACCTCTGTAAACTTCCCGACTTATGAAGAAACAAAGGGTTAAACAATACCAAGAAAGGTTATCCTGGTGTCATGAAGGAGTAGCAGAAATACATAAAGGCAATGATTTTCATTCAAGTAGAAACTTTGGATTTGAGCAACATGAAGGGAAGAGAATTCCGCTTGTGACCATTAGAGATCCTTTACAGGACTAACTTTGGAGGTACTGCATATTCAAAACTGAATCTACATCCAGCCTGAATAGTGGCAAAAAATTCAAGGGGGTATCAGATTTCAGCAGCTACAGCTTTCTTCCCAAGTCCGAGAAGCTGATTTCCTGTATAAGACACATTTTACTTTATTTAGCTACAAGTAAAATAAAGTAGCATCAAAATAAAGTAAAAACCTGACTAATTTTAGGAGTTATAACACCTGAAACCTGTTTAAAATACAAACACAACATTTTTATTTTCTATTTTTGCATTGTGCCAAACCACCTGCAGGACCTTGCATGTGGCCTTGCTGAACTTCATGCAGTTCCCATGGGCCCACCCCTCCAGCCTGTCAAGGTCCCTCTGGATGGCACCCCTTCCCTCCAGCATGTTGACCGCACCGCAGAGTGGGGGGTCACTGGCAAACTTGCTGAGGGTGCACTCGATCCCACTGTCCGTGTCACCAAAGCTGTTAAACAGCGCCGGTCCCAGTACCCGTCCCTGAGGAACAGCACTCGTCATTTGTCTCAGCGCTAGCCGTGAAAGGATAGCAAATCCAAAAGCAGTTCAGCTTTCTAACAGATGAGCTGTCTACCAGTGACTTCTAATTTTAACCTACTCTTGAAAGGTTAGATGAACCTCTCAGATGCACGTACTTACCTAACTATAAATAAGAGCTGCAAGGACTACATGCTGCAGTATCGGTATTATCAGGTACTAACGGCAAAAGAATCACACTTCTGGTCATTCTTAATTGAAGAGGTGATTACTATTTAGTTTCTAGGAAGGAAAAACAGAAGCTCTATCTGGCTGGCTCTGCAAGCCTTTCACATACGGCTTCCCAGGATGAAAACCAAGCCCAGCATAGCAAAAAAAGGCAAGATAGTTAACATACCTGAATATTTACTCTTAGTTCTGAATATGTGTGCCAGGCTGGAAGAAACGCATACTGTTCTAGCATTCTCCTGAAGGCCAATAATGGAAGGTTCATTTTCTCTAAGCCAGAGGTGGTTTGACTTTAGTAAATGTTGCACAAAGCAAAAAGCTCACTGCTGCTATTCTGTTTTCCCTTGTAGGCATGTTCTGTGACCACTGCTCATCACCATTCAGCGTGTCTCAGTCAGTTTAGCACTGCACTTTAAGAATCACAGCTCCCATTCATTATTTTGAACATGTCTCACATTCATTAGTAGAAGATGATCTAGCAGAATATTGTTTTGTATAGAATGAGAAAGACTGAGTCACGACAGGTTTTATAAAGAAGAGAAGGCCCTGATGGATAAGTCATTTAACAGCAGTATGGAGCATGTTGTACAGGTGCACTTTTGCTACCAACAGAGAAAAAGCATTAGAATATCCAGAGTTTAGCCAGTTAAATAAGGAGTAACTATTAATAATGTTGGTACCTTAGTAGCTAGCCCATGGTACTCTGAAGGTGAAACAGCAAGATGAGTTATATCTAAAAGTTATTCAACTATTTGATGGCAATAGTCATGTATGGAACTACTTCCTTTGAGTGCTACCACATTCTCTTTTTCACAGGGCTTGTCTCCCCATCATCCTGCCGTTCTTGCAGGATTATTGCAACAGTAATATACTATATTGTCCAACTATATTGCAACAGTAAGTCTCTAAAAAGTTGAAGGTTTTGCTAGCATATCAGCACTGGGAGAGGAAGAGCACTTTATCACTGTAGGAGGCTCTAAACAATGATAGGAGTAGAGTCTGACTAAGATACAGAATAATCTTTAAACACCGCTGTCAGTGATACATAAATGGAATCTATCGTCTAGTTTCGTATTACCACTAATCAAGATTTATTCAGCCAAACCTTTCTGTCAAAGCAAATGTATCCCTCATTGCTCTGCTCTGTTTTCAATGCTTCAGTCAGGAAGGCAGTAGAACGTATTACAAACACGCTCCACTGCCTGTACTAAGTAGCATCACACTGTCATGCAGTTTATTTCCTCTCTCATCCCCTGTTCCCAACCAGGTCAGTACAGCATACTTCAAACTGCTGTCTGATAACACTGTTATGTGCTTATGCTAGTCAAGAGAACATGGAAGACTTGCACTCATACTTGGAGTAGAAGGTAACAAGGTTTGTAGTAATCCTTTTACTGGAATTCTTTCTGCTCTCCAAGTAGGATTTTGATAACCTTTTAAAAGAAAAGATAGTGTGATGTCTAAGAAGAATGTATCAGGACTGGTAAGTTTTCCTTGCCATAGATTGCTCCTACTGGTCACCCAAACACCTAAAATAAAATGGAATTCGTTATGAAAACTACAGGCTAAGCATTTCAGCCTGATTAGCCTAAGCATTCCACCTTTTCTGTTATTCTAGAATAAGTTCCTCACACATCCTGCTGACAATCTTACAGAGGAAAAAAATATGTATTTAACTAAGTACATTAAAGCTGTTTCTTTCATTCTCCCATGTAATTTCAGAGTTTCTCTGTAAAACCTACACGTTTCCTCATAATTCAGGTAAAAAACCCAAATACCTGATAAGCAAAAGATACATAGGTTGATAAGAATGTTTCACATGATAAAAATTAGAGAAAGACAAGTAACCCAGTAATACTAGGATTTAAAACAGCGTAATGCGGGTAATCTCAAAACGTCTCTTATGCAGAACAGGGCTAAGCTAGACTTCCCAAAAAACCTGAAAGCCAGGCAAAAGAGGCATATTACTTGCAGGGATACTTTTGGTTTTAGTTTATTTTAGTAAGGTCTGTTAGAAATGAACCCACACAAAGCATACATCAGAACGAGCAGATTTAAATCATCTATCAACAGATGTCTCCAAGACAAACAGCCACAAAACTCCTCCAGAATGTTTCTGGACACCTGTAACTAGTGGCTGAACAATAACAAAGCCCAAACGAGTGCAATATGCTGTCTGTTCTCCCTATCACTGCAGGCGTTCACAGCTTTAATCCACTGGTCAAATACAGCAAAGAGAAGAGTGTCCAGGTCCGTGTCGATAGGTCTGTTCCTAATGACAACTGCGATAAGACTGGCTGCCAACTCCTGCCTCAAAACCAGCCAGTTGAATAAACGGGTCTTAAAACAGGTTGCTTGTGCTGCATGTAGTGGCTTCAGCTGGTACTGAGGCTGCTGTACCAGGCATGGGCCAGAACCGTAAAATTAGGTCCTGACTTGCAATAGATGATGAAGAGGTAGAGAATGGAGTCAGTATTTTCCTTTACAAATGGAAAGCCAAAGTATAAGCAGCAAATTAACTTTCCAAGGGCACAGTCATTATTCAATGGGCATTCAGAATTCCAGACAGTCTTCAATAACAAGATTTCCTTTTCTCTCAGAGAAATGATCATTTAAAAGCATCTCAATTTTTAACTGACCTGGAAAACTCTGTTAAGCTGATCCATGACCACAAATGCCTTAACTGTGGAAAACATCTCCTACTGATTCACGATAAACTAGTGGATTATTAAAATGCTACAAAAGTAGCTTTTAAAACAGTTTCTAAACTCAGACCGTTTTGCAAACAACGCTTTTAGGTGAAATATAGTATCAATTACTGTAAAAATAGATTTGTATTTGCTTTTTCCTTGGAACCCAAGTATACAGACAACTCTGAAGCATAAGACTGCATATGCGCCACAGTCACCGCCAAACAGAAGACTGGACTTCTGAGTTCTGACTTGATAGGAATCCTGAACAGCATCAATCAATGAAGCACTGACTTTCTTGGAATTTTCAGGAGTTCTCAAAAAAAAAAAAGAAAAAAAACCCCCGCACACACACACAAAAAAACCCCAAAAAAACCAAAACCACAAAACCAGCTGATTTTATACAACCTTTGGAAATGCTACTTAATTTAAATACACATTCTATAGATTGCAGACTACTGTTTACTACAGAGATAGATATATGGGTACTAGGTGTTCAGAAGCATCTCTTCCTTTTGCAGACTGCATGTTGCCTGCATGAATCTAAGTCCTAAAATGGGTTTAAAGCTGCTTACACTACTATTTATATCATACACACATACACAATTTTTTCTGGCATTCTTTAGTTCTCCTGTTTTGAGTTAAACACCTGATGCTACAGAAGTATCTCCAACTTGCAGGCTATTTATGGAACTCTTACCTACTCAGTAAAAAACCCAAAAATTCCAACTAGCCCCAATTATTGCAGCAGCATCATGGTTTTAGACTGGCCTTCGGTACCCAACAAACATAGGATAGAAGCAAATAAACAATTTTCTTTCTCCTTCCAACCCCAATTCAAAGCCTCTTCCTGTGGGAAAGTACCTGAACACAAGCCCTTCTGAGTTCTGGGCTGAAATGAATCCTTTTTTCTTAACAAGGTACAACACAGGTTAGTCATTGATAAATTAATGGGCTTTTAAGACTGTGACAAAACCCATGGATGCTGTATCGTACTATCTCAGGAAAGAATGTTATAAGTAGGCATTTAAAAAAAGTGGAATGTGCAAGAAGTCTATCAGGTTAATATTAAATGCAAATATTGTTTGTCCCAGCTTCCTAGAACTGAAGCTTGTGCAGTCATGCACTGGTATGCCTCCTTTTCCTCCTGCTTCGATTTTGGGGCTGTTGGCCAATTTCAACCAAACTTGACAGAGCTTCCGACAGTTACATGAAAATAGTGGCTAGGCTGCAGCATGAATATTACAGCACACATGACATGGTCTACAACTACAAACATTTGTAAACCAAAGCCACCCCATGCCCTAAGATAACAAGCCAGTTCTGTACTTCTGCGGAACACCAGAGTTAAAACAAAATGAAAATGTAACGCCAGGGAAACCCTATCAATTGTTCCCATATGCCCTAGGACATTTCACATCTAGTTACTTACCGATTAATCAAATAGCAAATGAGACTATCTGTACCAACAATGCCTCTAATTACCTCCATGGTTTTCTGACCTAGCATTAGCTAGATGGCACATTTTTCTTGGTTTAACTATCCCATAGTTGCAGGACTGTCATCAAGGTGCAAACTGCATATTAGTCAAATTAACACAGCATTTAGTCTATGAGATCTGGTAAATTGGTGTTGATAGCAGGAGTTTGTGTAGAAACTTGCTGAGGAAAGTGTTCTAAAAAAAACACCTAGTTTGTTTTGGAAAATGCTTCTGCACTTTGCCAAAGCTATAGATCACTTTCCGCCTACTCTAACACAATGTCACGGAAAACCAGCAGCGCTTAGAAAGGGATTTACAGAAATGGTAGGTATTTTCATTTCCTTTCATTATGTCAAAAGATGACTTAATGGATGTCAGGGAGTTTGAAAGAGAAAGCAAATAGGATTTTTACTTCTATCCTACTCAATTTCTGCAGAAGCCAGCAGAAGAAACACTGAAAATCAGGATGTCCAAAGTGGAAGAGAGAACACATTCCCTGGTTTACCTGAGGATTCCAAACTCGGATAAAATTTCAGTGAGAGCAGGTTCAGACTGCTTAACAAGTATTTGTCAGTATTGCCATATCCTTACTCAGCTTTCATGAAGGAGTGAGAAAAACAAGTATCTTTCCATCTCTGGTATTTACATATTACCCATTGACTTGCCTATCGCTATTTGTATCCAAAAGCCTTAAATAATTAACATTAGTTAGACACATCATACCATGAAAATTCAAACATCTCTTTATAAAAATTGGCTTGTACAATTCAGTATCTCAGTTATGTCATCAATTTTACTCCACTCATATTAATGAAACCAGTATCCTACACAAGCTTTCTTCTCCGTATCCAAATTTTCCTATGAGAGAGAGAAAGTACTTGTTTTCTTTTTAAAGTTATTTAAATTGTATAACAGGTCATCCTATGAGGAAAAGCTATGACAATTTTTTTAGTTACAAAACAAAAACATGTAATTGGTTATAAAATCCCATGATGTAAATAAAAACATAGGAAAAATCTTAATTACTGGTCAAAACTGGTTCTGTTTAAAAGTGTGTTAGCTAGATCCACTTTTTAAGAAACAAAAAGGTGGATCTTACTAAAAATGAAGGTTACTGATTTTTTTTTTTAAGTGAGAAATACATTATTTCTTCTAAAAAAATTTCCTGATACCACTGTCATTTTACAGACATTAGGCACATAGTAAGGTACAAAACGCAGAAAAATTCAGTTCTTATTATAGAAAGGATCATGGAACCACCACTACTCATTTGACATAATTACAGCTATTTCAGTACCACACAAAATAATAAAATGCTAGCTAAGGAAAGAGCCAGTATTCAGCTAAATACTACGCAAACACACTTACTCTGCAGTTAGGCTTATTTGAGAGAGATGGTAAACACGGAAAAGATCAGCAGGTGTTTCGGTTGCTCAGTGTTTTGCCTGTACCTTGAGGTACACAAGCCAGATTATGCAAGGGAACGCGTTGGTAATTTGTGATGTGTTGTCCTTCCAATCCTGTTTCTCTTTACAATAGGGATGATTACAGCAACAAAACTACCTGAGATTCTCAACAAAAACATCTGAGATTCCCATGTGAAACAGTTCAAAGTGCAAGCTTGGAATTTGGCCCGGATCTTTGATTACAAAAGAGACCAGTTTTAACTGTCCTGGTTGGCCACAGTTCTAATGACAAAGCTGTAGAATGGATGGTTAGGGGAAGGCTGCAAACTGTGCTTATCTTTAAAGTCTCATTATTCAATTCCTTAGATAACAAAAAAAAAAAAAAAAATTAAAAGAGATAGTATTTATAAGATTAAAGACCCATAATGACAGCCAATTCACAAGGCAAGGGCTGTCACAGCTCTGATTTCCTGACCAGAAGCAGAGGTGTGTGCAGACCCAATACATTACACGGACAATAAACCTGATATGTCAAAGAAAAAAACGCAACTGCAGCACATTGTGACAAGACGCACTGCGCACAGACCAAGGCCAGGGTTTCCTGGATGTGCTGAGCTGATTGTGCTCACATTGCCTGCAGGAAGGATCGTCACCATCTAGTAAGTGCCAAGCTACTATGATAGTGCTGTTCACATAGCCAGGTGTCCAGTAGTCACCTGCATAATATGTTTGCCTGTAAAACAAGGATTTGTACTGGAAATTCAGACTTTAGGTAGGCTAAGTTACAGCACCTCCAAGGAGAAACCAGTGGAGAGGAACGACAGGACAGGAGTGTGTGGAGGGGATGGATAGACACACATAAAAATATACTCTGCATTCATGTTCCTTATGTTTAGGAGAAATTGCTCAGTCTAAAGAAGAGTGGCTTTAGTTTGTGAAAAATTTGCTTTCAACCCAGATCAATACACTTCTGTATCAGTTTCATTTTTTTGCAGTGACAAGTTCCAAATCTTACATAACTAAAGGAATAGACACTTAGATACTAAAAAAAAATCCAAAGTCAACCTTAAGCTCTTCTCAGACTTTCCTAATGGAAATTATATACCAGCCTTCAAACAGATTTCTAGAACACAGCTGAAGACTTATTATTAACCCAAAGTAAAGCATGTAAAAGTGTTTTACTGAAGAGAAGTAGGTACTAGAAAAAAATCAATTCTATTACCTTTTCAAACAGAAAATATTCAACACCACCACCAGGTATGTGTTAAAAAAAAGGCAATACAAGCAAAACATAGGAACTGCTGATTCTTGGTAGAAGAATTCTTCCCCCATTCCCCCCTCCCCAATAATCTCCCACAATAAAGCCTCAGAAACAGTCAAACTCAGATCTTATCTGCCAGTTATATGCATCCTGATATAAGGCCTGTTGCAACAAACCCAAGAATAGCGAATTGCCAGGGCAAGCTAACTCCACAATCTGAGAGCACACTGTTCTCAGGGAGAAGGAAGCAGTAAATACTTGCCAGTAAGATGTGTCGACCTATGTCAAAAGTGTCACTGGAAGCAGGACACACTGCTCCCAACTTAGAGTTGCATCTTTCTGTTCACCTATCCTGTGCTCTTCTGGATGAAGTAAAAAAAGGTATATATTCCAATTTAACAGAAATGTTCTCTACAGTTTAGATCTACAGTCGCTTTGGGGTGTTTTTTAAGCTTTGAGGGCCAGGGTTTTTTTAAAGCAATTACCATATATGGAAGGTAGCAGAAAGTACATGTCACAATTACAGACCTCTCAATTTATTTCACACCACTTTTTTCCCCTCAAATCAATCACCAATAGTCTTCTCACTCAAGTGATCTGTTGAAAAAGAACATTCTGCACCTACATAACAGCAGTGTGTAGCTATTAATGGGAGGTAATCAAGCTTGCAGCTAATTAGATTTTTAGATTAGACCATCTCTTTTAACCTCTGATACAGCATCAACAAGTCCCATGTCTTTGTGGGACAGTAAACTGGACCTGAACTCTGAGGTTTCTGGCATTCAAAGAAGGGAACAGAACCTGGATTTCAAAACAATTAAGAGATGAATGACTATACAACAGTAGCAATGTAAAGAACCTGGGTCACTTAAACAGCTAAGGCATACATTTTTGGGGAGAGGACTGGCAGGTAGGATCAAAGGGATGCTTACTTGAACCTGTGGGAAAAGCATGTTAGACAAAGGTTTCAGTGCATTTTATAATTAAAAGCTCTCCATGTTCCAACGTAACGCACCAACTCATTAGTTTATACTTCCTGCCTATTTTCCAAAGGTATCCTGTTGCCATGAAGACAGACTTAGTTAACAGTGTTCTCATTTGTAAGCTCCTCTTAATAGATATGAGTACTAGGCTTTGTTTGTTGTAATAGCTTAAAGACTAGAGCACAGCTCTACTGAAAAAGCTGAGAAACCTCACAGAAGAAATCCTCAATCTATAGGGCGCCTGTGACATTTAATGGTTTTTTTGGAATATGTTGCCAACAGTCACATTCCGATTCACATTATATCACTAGCTTCCCTCCCACACCGCATGCCACTTGAAGAGACAGTGATTTGTAAGAACAAAACCTAGTAAAAACAATATTTCGGAACCTTTCAGTTACAGACATTATGCATTTTAAGTGCCACCTATTAATAAATCAAGTTTCTGCTGCCTACATCTGGCAAATCCATCAGGGATTGTTAATTTAGAGGCTATTGATGCCAATCTGTCTTTGGTAAAAAAAGAAAAACTCGAAAAATGGTTAGATGCTGTAATTGTGCATAACCACGACACTCAGTGAAGAGTGGGGGTTTTTATTGACTGGAATATACAGTCGTACTTATCGGCTGCTGAAGGTAAGAGTCTGCTGCACAGGATAACAGCTTGCTTCCCTATATGTACAGGTTACCAATGAGCGAGTTCTTGCCTTTCAGATCCACAATTTATTAAACTTCCTCACAATTCCCTTGTTGTTAGATACTGTGCAGTACAAGTATCTGTTACATACTGGGAGAAAAATAAAATCAGGGGTTATGTATGAAACCGAACACCGTGGTAGGATTTCTCTATGTTGGTGGAAAGCAGTGTTTTGATGATTGTAATCCATAAGAGTCAATGCTTTGCAAAAAACCACCCTACCTCCAAGGCTGTGAGGACCAGGCAGATGCTGAGTTTGCCATGGGAAACATGGTCCTTATCTCTCAGTTTTGGAAGGGGAAAAATGGATGTTAAAATTAGAAATAACATCCTTCTTTTTGTAGGTCCTGTTATCCTTTTTATGTGGGTACGTGTGTCACCACTAAAGTCGGGGCTTTGGGTCTTTTCTCCAGACAGCAGCTAGACAGAAATATTTTCATTTTCACAGTTCCAGTAGTAGTCAGCCTGCGTCACACACATCACTCCAACAAATGGTAAGATCGTACCTTTGGGACAGGTGGCTCAGAAAGCTTCATTCACTTGAAGAAAGATCAGAAAGTTCTCCAGTGACCGGCCCTTTCATTGCTCTTGTGCGAGAATCCCATCCTTACAGTGACAAACTAAATCGTGTAACAATTTCTATCTTCTAACAGTAAAAGCCAATCTAAGTAAGTACAAAATAGAGTGGATGCAGCTATGAAAAACCACCTCATCTGTAAGGTTGCGTATTTACAGTGTATAGACATATCCACCAAATTTAATGCTTCTGATTTAGTCAGACCTAAACCAGAATTTCTGCTACTTTCAGTTTCAGTAATAATTTCAGATCTTGTTTTTGGACTCTAATTTGTTAATTGGCTTCTCTTCAAAAACTACAGTGACAGGTCTTCTATGTCAGCCACTTAGCTCATTGTGTGCATTCTGTGTTTTCTTAAAATAATCTAAGCCACATTATTATGTATACCAGATGTGAAGCAAGTAAAAAACCCAAAACCAGATGAGGACACAAGGGGAGCAGAAGATTAAGTTAGTAAAATTTTCCAGATAAGGAAAAACCTCCTGAGAACTGAGAAGAAACTAGAAGATTAGAAGATGTTCTGTTATTTAATAACACACATGATGAATGCTTTGGGGAACTGTGATTTCCCACTGTCTCACCTCAAAAACAGAAATGGATTGGAAATAGAAGGGGAAAAAACCACCCAAACACAAACCACAATAAGGAGTGCAGAGAAGTTTTCACATGGGAAGGACTGAGAAGCCTGGGATTCTTCAACCAGAAACAGCAGTAAGATGATTTGAGAGAGTTCTGCAACTTAACTGAGAAAGTTGTATTCATAACCAAAAGGAAAAACCAGCTGTGGAAGACAAAAACACTTTTTAATTAGACGACTTAGAAGACACATCAGTTGGTGGCTGTGAAATACAATGATCCATCTGGCAAACAGGAGGCTATGGTGACACCTGATACAAGCTTACAGCTGTTTGTAAGGCAACTGAAAAACACAATTGGCCAAAACCCCTAAGGCAGCAAAACAAGAAGCAGCAGCCACAGCTTCAAGCTTGGGACCTTCATGTTGGACATTAACAGGAATTTCTTCACTAGGTAGTGCAGCACTGGAACAGGTACCCAGACAGACAGTGGGTTCTCTGTCCTTGGGTCAGCTACACAAAGCAGTGGCCGACCTCATCTTATAAGAGCACAATCTTGCTGTGAACAGGAGCTTAGACTGGGTGATGTCCAGAGAACCTTTCCAGCCAGCGTTTTTGTGACAACTTACTCTACCAGAGTTCTTTTGCTACTGGTCACTGCCTAGATGATCACTACAGTGCATTATCTGAAACAGTAGGGGTTTTTTATATGACTTGCATGAATGTTCTCATGTTCTCTTTCAATAGGGAAAGATATCTGCTCAAGTGAGGTTTGGTTTGAAATCCTTTGTGTCAGTCCCTTTCCCTGGCAAAAAGGCCTACTCCCACCATACAAGATTTCATGTAACTTGCTAGAGCTGCTTACACTGCTTTTGGTTCTGGCACTGTTTTGTTTGTCACTAGAGTTTCGACTTCTGTATGTTCTACTGTACCTGGACAGGCATAAAGTTCATACAAACAGAAGCAAAGCTCAGAGGAGGGACTGTGGGCATTTAGTCTCATGTATTAACAGTTATCAGATAGCAAAAGCCTTGTCATGGGAACACCCAGGAGTCCCTTCCATTCTATGATTCTGAGTGAATGATACACTCAAGTGATATGTGAAGAATTACTTTTGCAAATATGAAAATATTTTCTTTCCTCAAAAATCTGGAACAAAACTGGAAAATTAATTTCTTTTCAATTAGAATGATTATCTACATGTCAAGTTATCCCACGAGAGAAAGATTCTGATATTTTGCTCATCCAGAAACACACCATCACTAGAGAACATAATAAATCTTTCATTGTTTACCCTGTCTCCGGATAAGAAGTAAACTGTGATATTTTTATGTCAAGATTCTCTCATTAAAAGATTCCTACCTCTGACAGATAGTTATGAAATAGATTCTGTTCTCTAAGGTCTTGTCTAGGGAAAGTGGGAGAAGGTTCCAACTCACAACCTATCATAAATTTCATCATCCGTCCTTCTGGAAAACAGTCAGATAAGTGGGTTGATTCTCCTTTAATTAGAATGTAAAGGGCAGAATTGAGAAACTGTGGCACATTTATCACTCCATATGTCAGTGTAAAAGAATGCCAGAGAGACTCAAGCATTTTAAAAGATAAATGTCTCATAAGTGCTTAGACTACGCAAAACAAATATTTTCATCCTGTTTTAAATCAAAACACCTAGGATCATAAAAAGGTGTTTTTCTCCCTGTTGCTTTTCACCATCATTTGCTTCAACCACTATGTTTTAAAGTAATTTTAGACTGTTTTTTTTTTCTACACATACAAAGGCAATTGTGTCTTAACAGTGTTCCCTTGATATTTTTTTAATTAATGGCCTGTATGACTCACCATTTTTCTAAATGTTTTTATCAGTTTGTCCAGGCAATCTTTTTTAAGCTCTCAATGTTTTCCAGCAACTGGTCTATTACAGCAGGCTTGAGATCCTCTTGAAAACCACTTCTACAATTTCAAAAAGATGTCTGTTTAGACATCGGTGGTATAACTTTTTTAGCATAGGAAGGGGAAATTCAATATTCTGTTTACTGAACAGCTCTGACTCATCTTGTCCAAGCTGTCTGTGCTCTCAGGGAGGTGAAGGCATTCTGGAGAGAGGGAGAAAGAAAAAAGTGTCAGTGCAAGAGAAAGCAAATGTGATCATGTCATTAGAGACCATATTCCAAATTACACACAACAAGGAACTGAATTAAGATCTTAAATACCCAGTGTTAAGTGTTATATTTTTATGTTCAAAGAGCAAAACCATGTGCTGACATCCTAATTGGTACTTCATAAAGGAAACCTGCAGAGGAAAAACAGCATCACTTAGGAAGCAAAATATTCATTCTGTATCTTCTCACAGGCCTGTCTCCAAGCAGCATATTTCTGTTTCAAAACATGGCATAGAAAAATCATAGCTACTTATATCACAATTTTGTTTTACTTGAAATTTTGATAGAATTTAATTTGATTAGATATATCAGGTAAAAATTTAAACACGTGCTTGATTCTATTGCTGTAAAAACCCTTAAACCCAAATACATGATTTCCTGCATATCTACATCCTCCACTAGCGTCAGTAAATCTACATAGGAACTTGGCTAAAAATAACCTGTAATACTTTCTTTCAGAAGTGTGGCTGGTCCCCTCAAAAAATAACAGGGATTTTTCTTCTAAGGTTTGACTGTTACAAACAATTCTGTAGAACTCTTGCAAACATCTCAGCCCTGCATACAGTATTGGCTCAGCCTTCAGAAATAACTTTTCACTGTCAATCACAGGGCTTGTCAGATGAAAGTGAGAATATTGTTTCTATCTCATCTCCTCAGTTCACTGCAAAAAGCTGCCATTTAGCTTCGCTTTCAGTGCTGTAGATGAAGGACTGATAGAAGATTATTCAGATCACAGAGCAGATGAGTGCTGAATATACACCATGAAGAAAATTTTCCATACGCTGTTTCAGACAAGTCATTAACTTGTTGAAGCCAGGTTAGTGACCCACGTTCTAAGTAACAATGTTCCTCATTTCAAAAAATACAAAGTCATTAAGAAGGATTTCTTTACAAATCCTCCCTTTTTTATTGAAGTATGCTAACTTTGAGACACAAACAAATTACGGCTAATGAATTAATATTAGCACTTCACTTAAATAACCCTCTTAATTTCTGACTGCCATGATAAGGATTTCTGGAAAAGGTCACACAGCCTTGTGATTTACTGTATTTATCCAGTACTTCTCAAAAACACCCTATGGGAGAAGTTCAGATTTTTCACTCTTACCAATTTAGAGAAATGCTGTGATTTAGCACAACACTCTTACTCCTATGCTACTGTGGGAATAGTGGAGTAGCAAAGCCTGTACTTCTGACTCCAGTTTTGTCTAGATATTTTAGCATGATGGCTAACTGGTGGCCTCTGCCTGCACTTAAGATAGTGGAAGCTGTGAAAGTGGGGTTTGCATAGCACCAAGTCCAAGGTGACTTCTCCAAAAGCAGGCAAGCAATGGTCTGTCTTCTGCCAACCCAGAGCGAGTAGTACAGCCACCGGGGGAACATCTCTTAGACTTTATGTGGTAAATATGTGCCAATACAAGTCAGCCTGAACAGCAAGGGTTTTTTAAAGCCTTTACTTATATTTGGGCCAGCCAGCAGTGTCCTTCAGTCATTCTAACAGACATCCCCTCCATCCAGGGGAGAATCAGCCTATTTTTTAAAGAGTATCACTCTTGAAACACATGTTTGTTTTCCTCATTCTAAGGGGTAAAAATTTCAGTTTGTGTGTTAAGGTCTAGGCACAACTGCTGCATTAACTCATTATAAAGCAGACCTATTTGTTCATCATCTAAGGTGCCCATATACTTTGCTAAAAAAAGAGTGTATTAGCTCTGACTCAGCGTGGTGGTAGGCACCTTCCCAGTTCCTCTTGAAGGTGCTAGCAGTGTATATGCATGTCTTTAAATATCAGTTCCAGAAGGACAAAAAGGCCAGTAGTAACTTGGCAATAGTAAGAATCAGGCCCAACACAATTAGTTTCTAGCTTGTTTGGAACCGTGGGGTTGGGGTTTTTTTTTTTACAGTTTTCTTACCTTTCTTGCTGCTATTCACTATCCCACTGCCTGAGGTAATCAACTAATTAAGCCCCAGACAGGATGCCTAAATAATACAAGTATATGAGAACTTTCAGTGAAGCTACTAAGGGAATGCTGGCTTAGCACTGCTTCTTGCCTCTTTGCAAGAGCCATCCCTGATAACTACCTTCACAGTTGGAACAAAATAAATATCCATCTCGCATAACTACATTTTTCCCTTTAAGAATCTGCAATATGTTCTCAAAAACCTTATATCTTATTACAGCTAAGCAATAAGTACATAAGTGATGAGTCTGGGAAGATCATGTTAATCTGTATGAAGTGTCTGTTGCATCATTTTAGTGAAAAAACCTCTTTCAGTAGTAACATAATGAAATTGCCAGAACTGATTTGTTGTAAGTCCTGCTATATTAGCCGCACCAAGTTCTTTATTCTTCTCCCTTATCCCCTTCACTACAAAATATATTTAGTTGTAGGAAAAGAGAATAAGTACTATAGGACTGCAAGGAAAACCCCTGATGTTCAGCTATCAAACGACAAACAAAAAAGCTTTCAAAATATTTTTATGAATACATTATAAGTTATTTCCACATCTAACATCAGAATGAAATGGCAGATTTTTAAAATACCCTGCAAAAGAGAATTATTTTAAAATTAAAGATCCACTGCTTTGTTGGACCCACTTAGTTTGTTGCAGAGGACCAGAAAGTCCCAGAGTTCTGTATTTTCCTCCTTCTCTTGATGAGTCACTGCTTGTGACGTCAAGACATTGTGCAGACTTAGTGTCTTTATGAAGATTAAGTAGTCTCAGGAAACATAATTAGAATGTATTTGTACTTGTCAATTTGTAATTACATTCAGAACAAACTTTACATTAACAGCAAAATTAGAATGTAGCAATAGAGAAATACAGTCTGCCAGGTTATTCCTGTCCAGTTCATTTCCCTATAGCACTGGGCAGAGATTCAGAAGAGAGCATTTCTTTCTGATTTCAGTAGTAATCCATTTATGCCCTGAAGCAAAATACGGTAGCATGCAGCTAGGTACCTAGGGCTGTCTCCAAAAACACAGAGATATCTAGTTCATGTGGCTACTGAATCAGATACATCTCACTGGCTTCTGAAGAGTGCTTCTGGATAATCCAGTAAGTAGGCAAGAGAGGTCTGAACAGGAAGAATTCTTGAGTACTGGCCTACAGAATGCACTGCTCAGACACGGATAGGCATGACAACCACACAGCCCTCCACCCACAGCTTTCTTATACATTGATCTCAAATTTCTATACTAGGATCTATTTTTGCTATGCTAGTACTTGTACCTCAGTGAACACTTAGCATTCATCTTACCTGATATTCTTTGGAGAGTGTAGCTCAAAACCTTAACTGTTTAGAACCAATATGAGGTATCACTGCTTTTGTTGCCACTTTCTCTACTTTTTGACTTGACATCCACCACTTGGACAAAAAACCAACACCACCAAACCAAAAAAAACAACCAACCACACAGATTTCTTTAGACTTTCCTTCAAGGAAAAGTTCTCACAGGTAAGCTCCAGCTGGGCTGCTCTGCAGCATGCTGCTAATTTCTACAGGACACATTGCTACAGGATTGCAGGCGCTCACAGCCACACCTCTAGCACAGATCGGACATACAGGCAAAAAGACAATACTACTTCAGTTCTCTAAAACTGGTGACTCAATACTAGCAGAAGCACTCAAAACACTTTGGTATTTGTAACTGTACAAAAACGATGAGTGCTAATTACTATGCCCAGCAGTCTATGTTTTAAGGTAAACTATTTAATTACAAAATTTCCTCAGGAGCTCTGCACTACACCTTAATTCAACAGTGAAGCATGCCCATATGCAGTAAAATACCAAATATTTTGCACACCAAAGTTTCAGTTTTTTCACATGTAGAGAAAAATATTCAAAATTTCCACATAGATATTTTCACTATTACTCCAAATTATACCTAAAAAGTGCACATGAAATGAGTTACCTATGCTGGGGCTGGGCAAGATGGAAGTAGCGGCTGCAGGCAGACAGCTTGCTGACAAGTGCGCAGGAACTCCGAGCGGCCTGTTTAGATGCTGGCCTCTCGTGACCTGAAAGAAGGGGGCAGTCAGTCACTTGGAAATGCATACAAGGAAACTTCTTAAACGATTTCATTTGTATTGACAATGACACTCAAAGAAAAGCTGTGGAAGAGCATTTCAGGACTGTTCATAGAAAGTTTTAATTAGACATGGTCAGGAATTTGCCAAAACAAACTCGTTAGTCTGTTGGCCGTGACAACTGGCTACAGTGTGAAAACCACTAGCTACAGTGTGAAAACCACTACTTTGAGTCCTTGTTCTGTCATTCTGCGTATCCCGAGGCAGAGGCCGAGCCAACAACCTGTTCTGCAACCAGCTCTTCCCTAACACGTGCATTTAATCCACAGATATTTATGATTCAGAAAGATTTTCAAAGCCTGCATTTCAGCTGCTTAGAATCTTGGAAATAGAAATACTTACACATAGTTACACAGCTCCAAAAGAGAGCTGTATAGAAACCTCTCTCAAAACTACACAAGATCTCAGCCATAAAGACACTCACTTAGTATAATGGCAGACCACTGTTTCTGGAGAAACTAGACATCTTAATATTTCAGGTTATTCTATCCATATTTTATTACTCAATGTTTTTAAAAGTCTTAGTATCATCCCAATAAAGAACAGGGATTATTCTCCCCCCGCCAAAATTTCACAGAATAAGAGAATATTTCTGTGACAACTTTTGATATACCAAATTTGTGGTTATGCACATGCAATAGTCTTTTGTTGGCTCAAACTCACATCCAGCAAGGAGAAAATTACCACTGCTAAAGGCTACAGACAGTATTAAATAAGGATGAAAAATACTCCTAAACTAATATGATCAGATTTGTTTAGATAATGTGAACTAATTATCTTCAGTTGTAATGCCTCAGTCTTTGGATCTAATCCAAGTTCCTTCTCACACAGACATTTCAACCATGTTTGTTTATCTAGAAAGAGTGGACAGATATCAGCTTTTTACTCCACTCTGAAAAAGCTAAGGCAAACACCTTCATTTTCTTCATTATCTTCCAGTAGTTTATTCTGATCTTCCCCAAAGAAGCGATACTATTTATCTAGAGCTTGTATCAAGTATACAAAACACTGTATCTATTAAATTGTCTATTTGCTAACAGAAACTCACAGCATGCTCATCTTCACTCAGTTTTACATTCAGATCCATTCCAAGCGTTCTCTATACTCTGTTCTAACACCTTATGATTCAAGGTTACCAAGTACAGTCTCTATGGTCTTTTTCCTTGGATTTTATAGGGTGGCCAGCGTTCTGCTTGAATTTCTGCAGCATTGGGCTTTGCTTCACACTAGTTGTAAGCAGCTGAAAGTCACCCGCATACCAAAATATTTACTGCTGCCTACTGATGTAGTCTGGGATGTAGGTTCGCAAGCTTGCATAGGAACACACAAAACCAAATTCCTGCAGAAAACAGGAAGGCAAGTTACTTGAAACATTTCAGGAGAACATTCTTTTCTCTTTCGTGCCTTATGGTACTCTCTTGTCACAGCATACTCGGAAAAATAATGAAAGCGTTGCACAATGGAAAATACATTTGCTCTAGCGTGCAAGACATTTTTAATGCTTTTACTGTCTGACACATCAGATGAGACAGATTAAATACATGCCAAGCATCAGAAAAAAGCACAAGTGAGAAACACCGAAGAGGAGGATGGAAAAAGCACTGGGGTTTCAAGGATGCGGTTGTCGGTTTTCAGACACAATGCTGCTTTGATGAATTTATTTAGCCAAGAACTCTGCTCATGCTAAGAGGTTCTTAAGTACCAGTCCCTTTGTTAAACCCTGTGCAAGGTAAAATGTGTTTGGCCAAACCTTTCAGTGCCAATCCATGGCAAAATAAAATACGATTTACAGGGTGGTTCTGTTTTCATCAGGAGTTAGAGAATGCATTCTCTAGTGAAGAGGCAGTTTATTACACCACCTTGTTTGGAGCATTGACACAGGAAGTTAGTTCCACTGCCCTTCATATCTGGGGCAAACAAAAGCCAGGCATTATGGACGTTGCCCAACGTTCCTGTTTGGAAACGGAAGAGCAGTTTCTTGTTCAAGGTCATATATTAAGGGTAGTTTTACAAAATGAGTTCTAATAGTTACTCAGAACAGGCACATCATCCTGCTGCATACATTAGAATTCCTACTTAGTAGTGGCTGTCGGAAAACAGCCTTCTCCGAAAAACCCCCATGCTCCTGCCTTACTTAAAGCTCTTTGCTCACTCTGAAAAAGAACGAATACTTACAAGTGATGGGCGAAGACATTTGCCAAGATAGCATAACCAGCATGCCTCCTTACGTTGGTGGAGCAGTATTGTCTGTACACACAGAAGTCAAGGAGAAAGCAAACTGGTTGGTTTCTAATTATACAGTAACATTTATCCTGTTTAGAGGAACTTACATATAGTAACTGAAATTAATAATCAATAAATTACTCATAGTAACTTAGAAATTTCCTAACCCAAGTGATTTTTCTAACCTCACCCTGAGATGTACCCTGTATCAGATACATATTCCTTTTCTCTGCCCACACTAGAGGTTTACAGGAAAGAAGTCTGTCTATAGAAGCTGTATATGATACCAGGATTAACTACCAGAAAGCACTCTCCAAATACTTAAGAAGAAATTATAGAGTCTTACCTGTTAATAACAGAATTATAATAAAATTAAGACACAAATAAAAGAATGAACTTTTCATTTTTAATAGAAGAATCCACCTCCATTTTCACATTCTAAAGAGAAAAGACAGAAAAACAGAACTTCTGGATTACCCAAAGGACAGATTTTTCCCCTCCCTTAATTTAAATACACGATTTTAAAGTTGCAGCGTGATTTTTAAATGGCATTTTTTTAAAATTTTAAACACTTGATTTTAACGACAAGTAGCACTAATTTTATTCTCAAAGTACTGAATTAGTTTAAACACCAAGTCCATTAAAACACAGACGTCTTTCCAGCTGGGGAAAGCAAGATATACAAGGTAATCAAAGCAAAATAGAGACAGAAGAAAAAACTGCACTGTAACAAATAGGATTTATATTTCCATTATCCAAAGAATTCTACCCTCACCACTCATAAATGGTAAGGAAAGTCAAAATAAAGTCTGGTTTAGCATTAACATATGTTATTCAGCTACTGCAGGCAGTTATAAATTATGATGCTTGTAAATTCTTTGCTTGTGTATAGCATTTAAGTGTCAGGACCACATAAGAAGCAGTCATGAACACATCTCAAACTCTAAGGACTTCTTCTGCATGACAACTATTAGAGAACTATGCAAGAGTTCAGAAAAACACCAGCAGATTTTTATCTAGTTATACTAATTTATTTCATTTTATAAGTTCTAAATAAGAAATTATACATTTATTCGTAGGCATCAGCATCTTTACAAGATCAAGACTGTTACAGACAGAAATAAAACCTGAGCCTGAGCTGTAATTCTCTTCTCCCAGATTAAGCCAAAAGTCTCCTTGCTGCCCTGAAAGAGGAAGTCTGTTTTTCCTCTCCTGTATCTATTGCTTTCTTAGTGCCCAAACACATTCCCTGTTGCTTGCCTGAGGGCTGTCTGATGTCTGTCTGCCGATGGAAGCAGTGACAGATGAATTCAGAGCACAGTGTTTGCCAGGTGATAGCGCTGACTCAGGCTCTCTCGCCTTCAGGTGACCCCACGAGCTGGTCTGGAGAATGGAAGAGAGGTGTGTTATCTTGGGGAAGAACAAATGAGAATAAGAAAACTACAAGACCTTCTTCCTTTAAAAAGCAGCAAACTGTTAATCCAGTGCATCCCTATCAAGTTAGAGCCCTGCTTAAACTTCAGCTTTTTCCTCTTGCATGTTGAGGAAATTTGTATCCTATTATATATAAATGATATCTTATGTATGTATCAGACCAGAGATCAGCAAACCTCTCAGGTTTTGAAAGATTAACCACACATTTTCCTCATCTTGGACTTACTATACTGCTGAAGTTGTTAACATGAACTTTCAACACCAGATATAGTTTTGGCAACTGTGAATTGTATTGCAGCATTTATATTAAACTTTAGAAGTGGTATTAACACAAAACCATCATTCCCCATTTGTCAGAGATGCTGGTGTTTCTACTTATTTCTATTAGAAGTTCTGGCTTTGTGCTCTTTTCAAGTTAAAGCACTTCCAACCTTTTGGCTTCATCAGGTTGATTTTCATTGATGGTGTTCTACAAAGATGCACATGAGCAAAGGACTGAAATTTTTCCTTGCATGTTTTGTTGTGCGAGATTGACAGACATACAGCTTTGCTCACCAGAAAAGCCTATTACTCATAAGGACTCCAAGTTCATCTTTCAACAAGGACTAGTTTCTTCTCTCTACTTAAAAAGCATGAGTATAAGATGACAACAAAGTGACCACCTTACTCTTCCCTTGGACTTCAAGGCTTGGTTTCCAACAAATAAGTGGAATGGGTAAGCCTGACTTACCAAAACCGACAACACCAAAACCCCAAATCCAAAACTAACAACTAAAAGAGTCTTTCTAATTCTCTACAGAAATCCCTTGCCAAGACCTCCGTATTTGAATATACAGTTCATGCTGTAACCTTGCTGAGTCAGACACTGCCATAACCTCAGCTGCTTGGCACACGCTGCAGTGAGGTCAGACAAGCTTTGCAATTCCAGAAACTTTTGCCAAGAAACAACCAAGGGCACCTTAATAAAGGGCATTCTAATGCCTAACAGGAGGTATGTCCTCTTATTACTTACCTATCAGCTGTCTGAGAACCCATATTCTTCATTCATTTTTTTAATCTTACCTCTTGTTCTTAACTTGTGGTTTTGGGTTTTTTTAAGAATTCAATATAATCTACATACCATGGAAGCTCTTCCAGACTGTATACGTTGCTATAGGAACATCTTATTTCACTTACACAGCTCTCTTATATGCAGAAATCAACAACTGCAAAACTGCACTGATTACTCTTTCAGTTCATTTTGAGAATACCAGATCTCAGGAGAAATGAATCAGCAAGTCATTTGGCAACTGCAGGCAAAAAATCAGATCTGAAAACAAATTTAATGGACTTCTTAAATAAACTATATAATATTCACTTGAAATCTGTTTGCTACTCAGCATATTATCATTTCTGGAGTGATTTCTCACTAGAAAATAATCTTACAGGACATGTATTTTGCACTTACTGAAGAAAAACTCAGTGTTTCAGTAGCAATGTACAATACATAAGCATGAGAAGAGATAGTCTGTTATCACATCAGTCCAGATAAAGTGAACCCATGTATATATCCAAGTCATGTGGCAATGTACTGCAGTGCAGGCACAGCAGCACGGATCCCATTATTGGCTCATACCGAACTCCAGACCATAAAGCCACTTCCACATGCACACGGGTTACACATATCAATCAAGAATATATTCTTAGGCAGTTGTCCTGGTTTCAGCTGGGCTAAAGTTAATTTTGTTCCTAATAGCTAGTATGGTGTTGTGTTTTGGATTTAGCATGAGAATAATGTTGATAAGAACAACTAAAACTGTTTAGTAGTCAAGGACTTTTTAGCTTCTCATAATGTCCCACCAACGAGAAGGTGAGGGGTGCACAAGAAGCTGGGAGGGGACCCAGCCAGGACAGCTGACTCCAGCTGGCCAAAGGGCTATTCCACACCATATGACATCATGCTCAGCATATAAACTGGGGGGAAGAGGGCCAGCGGGGCTGCTGCTCAGGAACAGGCTGGGCATCAGTCAGTTAGTGGTGAGTAATTGTTTATTTGTATCACTTGATCTTCTTGGGGTTTATTTCCTTTAACCCTCCTTTTCATTACAATTTTATTTCAATAATTAAACTGTTCTTATCTCAACTAATGAGTTCTCATTTTTATCCTGATTCTCTCCCTCATGCCACTGCAGCATGGGGGGTCAGCGAGCAGCTGCGTGGTGCTTAGTTGCCAGCTGGGGTTAAACCATGTCAGCATTAAGAAAGTTTTAATGAAGTTATGCAATAACTTTTTGAATAAAGGAAAACAAATTAGATTACAAGTAATATCAGATTCTGAATTTGAAAAGTTTAGGTTTTGGGGTTTTTAAACAAAGAATAGGACTGTTTGTGTAAAGCTAGGCTGAGAAAATATACATTTCTTGCAACTTCTTAGTGCTTAATATATTTTATCACCACCTGTTAAAGTTAAGTGAGGAAAGGAAACTTTAGGAGAACAGCCATTTCAATTATTAAATCATGTGCCATAATTAGTGTTACATGGACTGACCGCAAGGAAAAAGGCCAAAATGATATTTCTGTTGTAGTACACAAAAAGGCTTCAGGTAGTCATCATATGAGATATTATTCAAATACAATAAATATAGTATTGACATTTAAATGGGGGGGGGAAGGAGAGGCAGAATTGCTGTCATTATTCCATGGCCAGAAAGTTACAACAATCTCAAATTCCATGGAAAACTTCACAATCTACAAGCATATCACTTTTTGCAGGTTTGTAACGCTAAAGGTTATAGACATTGTTTCATGGATAATATCTATAAAGTCAGGATTAAAACTTGTAACTGAAAGACACCCACAAATAACCACGTACAGACAAACCACCTTAATTTCATATATATGATGGCAGTTATCAATGATTTATCTAGATAATACTATGGCACATTTTTGGCTAAAAGAACTTAGAATCTCTGAGTATTTTTTCATAGTGCAAGTGTTATTCATATATTCATGAACAGGTCACTGGGAACCTTAAGTAAAATGACTTCCTATTGCCATTTACCTGCCTGATTCCTGACAGCCATCCTGAGAAGGCATGAGAAACCTCAGGAATATTCCACCTGGACTTTTTATCTCACCTTCCTGAAAGTGTCCACAGCTATTAGAAATAAGAGTGTAATATTTACTTCAGACCAAAGAGAAGGTGGAGAAGAGCCAATAATTGCTTTCATGCACAGAACTGCAGCTCACCATTTCTTTTTCTTTTGTATTAGCAAGCTGACCAGTGGGGATGGGGCCAAGAAAATACAGGGCCAACAGATGGAGTGGTGTGATGCTTCAACCTGGGAAGGTCAGACTCACCCCTGAGCACTCTGCGTGGAGTCTCTGGGTTGCCTTGTGCAACTGGAGCAGCTCAAGATAAACATTGCCAAAACCTACAGCACAGGATCTGGGAGCGGGAGGTCAGGCTGGATTTATCAGAGCTCGGAGAAAGCGGAAAGAAAAAAGTGTTATATTCTGGAGTGGAAACTGAAGTTTACAATAAACTAGAGAGATGAAGGGTGGGTGACAGTACATTGAAGGAAGAGGATAAGAAAAGGAAAAAAGAGGAAGATGCTGAAATAAAACGCCGGTAACCTGACATAATGAAAAGTACCCCAATAAAAATACGTACATGAACAATCCCAGACATTTGATTGAATTAAACATGGACCCTCTTCCATGAGTATATTTTTGATGGGAATAGCGTTTACATCTGAATCCAAAAAAATCAGGTTTTGCTGCCTGCAGAATAAATAAGACTTGAATTTTTGATGCTTGAATAAAAAGTGAATTTGTGACTGCATTTTAAATTCCAGTTATGTTGCAGATGCTCTTCTGCAGCACTTTGACTAGTTCACTTTTACTTCAGTATAACACAAGCATTCTTTCTTACACATCACTCCATTATTCTTCATCCTAGAGCTGCATTAAGGATATTACTCAATAATGAGCTGTTTCTCACATTTTAGTGATTTTCTAGCAGGTTAGATTTTAACTGTATGTCCACAGGGTAGGTCACAGGCAGAAAAAAGCTTGTTTTGCACAACCAGAGGCAGTGTAAACACTTGAACTCTCACACTCTGCTTCTCAGTAGGTCTTATTGCAGGTAGGACAAGCTCTTGGCTGCGCGGAACTGATGGAATGCATCTGCTCAGATTAGACCTCGAGAGAAGCCATGCTGTAGGCCAGCAGAAATTTCCACAATACATGGAGAGTCTTCTGCTGAAGACAACCCTAATATACTTTCCTGTGAGAAACATCTTTTGGTATTTTGCAACTCTATTTTTCCCCAACACTCTCTGTAAATGAAAAAATCATTTGTTTCATGAGTCATTTCATCAGAGAATCTCTGCACATATCACCATGTAAAAAAAAAAAAGCACTCGGTGCCAAGCTGTGAAGTATCCTGCATTGCCAATGTGCTTTTGTTATTTGGTTACTTAAGCTACACACTATTTTTTAAACCTGAAAAATACATCTTTGCCAGTCAAAGAGGGCTTTAAAGTCCAACCCCAAGATAGTTGTAAGTATCGGTCTGGTGCTATTAGGGAAGGAAACTGTTTTGGTGGGTTTTTTTGTTTCTTGGTGTTNNNGGTTTTTTTTTTTTCTTTGTGTTTTGGGGTTTTTTTTTTTTTTTTTTTTGTGGTTTGGTTGTTTGTTTTTGTTTTTTTTACACAGTTCCCAGAAGTTCAGCAGCAACACTTGACATTGATTCTAGCTCTAGAATGGAAGAGTCTTAAAAAAGTGAGATCTGAGCCAGCTTGAATTCTTTACAAATCTGGCTTAAAGTGGGTGAACTACTCAGTCCATACAGTATTTTGGGAGGCTGAGCTTTTTATTCTGAAAACATAAGTTTTAAGCGATGACATTTCAATTATCTTGGAAGAGAACAGAAAAATAGATCTGAGAATTAAGTCTCCTACATGGCCAGAGACCAGCAACAGAATGCACAAAGCAGCTGTACTAACTCCTGCGCTTCTGCCAATGAACTGCAGCGTTCACCTTGAGAAACACCTCCCAAGATGGCTGGTTATCTGACAGTCTTAATTATTCACACTGATTATGATAGTAAAACTGTACACGTTTCATAAGAATACTCGTTCTGTGGATATATACAAACATCAAGAACTAGTTATTAACTGGACAGATCTCACACAAACTTGGTCACCTCCCATGTGAAATGTATTCACGTCACCGGACTAACAGTAACAGTTCCCCTTTAAAGACCCAGTACACATACATATATACAGGATTCTTCTTCTTCTACTTTTTAAATTCAGGATACCTGTAAAGATGCAACTTGTCTTATTTAACACAGGAATCTCTCCTTCATAACATGTAATTAAATCTGCCAAAAATAGCTATCCTATAGACTCGTTAGCAGCATATTTAAATTCAAACCTTAAATAAAGCACCTACTGCTAAGCAGCCTAAAATAAGTATAGGGAAAAGAATCATGTCCTGACCAAATCTTTATAAAGAGCTCTACAAAATTCAAGAATATCAGAATATAACATCAAGTCTATGCATACATTGACTATATAATTACTTATACTGCAAAAAAGGGTTAACAGCAACTTCCCATAGGTTGAACTCAAAGTATCAAAGATTTGTGGCGCATGTATGCATAGAATAATTAGACAATTAGGTCACACAATGTTAACAAAGCCCCATTCTGTGGTAAAGAGTTAGCAGAAGTGTACAGCCCTTCCCAAAGGCTACAGAAACAGCCTCGGTTTCCTCAAAGATCAATACACATCTAAATCCTGACATCATTAGAGCACAGAATAACCCTTTCAAGAACTGCTGTCACAAATCTATTTAGCTTTACAGGAGCTGACCTACATCATTAGAAGAACAGACTGTTTCAAACTGGGAAGTCAAATACATGCATTTTTCTATCTACAAACATTTGTTATTCTCATTTACTATGAAGACAAACAGCTAGTTCAGGAATCATCTGAATTTTAACCATGTTTTTAGACATCACCAACTAGAACCTAAGAAAAGCACTAAAAATACCCAGGCACACAGCTGACATCTCTCCCTGATTCAACGTGGGAACCTTCTGTGCTAACTTGGCAGCAGTGACTAACACGACTGCTTTCAATCCGTGCTCTTCCCTGACCACCGTCACGCACAAGAACTAATTTTTCCTAAGTAAGATTGATAACCGAGATCAGTAGATTTCCTCCCTCCCAGAAACAAATAATTGCTAGGTCACTCAGGAATTCAATGAACAGAGCAAACATCAAAAAATTAATACATCCAGAAAGTAGTAGTTTCACATTGCTGGAAAAAAAACCCCTTTTTGATCTGTATTCCAGGTCCATCATTGCAAATGATTTTTTTTTTTTTAAGCAAAAGCTTTCTTGCATTTCCAGGCTTCTGGTAAGAGTTTGTGTTTTGGCTCTGACCAAACAGAAAAATGAAAGAAGCAATAGTCCGAGAGGTACAGAAAAAAATACAGAAAATTTCAGGAACACTACCAGAAAGAATGAAATTTTCGCTCACACCACACTTTATTATTGTTACTTCAGATTAAACTGAAATACAACCTCAATGCTTAAGAGGTTTTACTGGCCACAGGATTCATATGCCTGTATTGTTCAATTACTCTTCAGTTTTTCTCTAGTTCTACAGCTACCTACACTCACAGACAACAGTCAAAGATCTCCATCTAGAGAAAACTCTGGAAGAATCAAAATATACTAGAAGTAAGCTACCCCCTTTCATTTCTGACAGTGAGATTTGTTAGAATGGTATGACACTTTTAACAATTTTTAACACCACATAAGAGAAGGGAATTAGCAGAACATATCAACCTGTTGAAAACAGATAAACCAGAAGCAGAGAATTAATTACAAATTACTAGGGAAAATTAAAGCAAAGCATGGTACCCCTCTAGTAGAAAAAGGTGCCTAAAACTTGTGAAAAGTTTGCTTCTAAAACTATTAGTAGTTTAGCTAAGAGTTGTCTTAGAAAAGAACCAAAAAGGAATCATACAAGTCTAAATAATACATCTTAGATTTTTTAAATTGTAACTTTAATAACCTGCATATAAGTAAGCATGAATTATGTAACAGAAAGTGTCAGAAATAACATTTTATGTGGATCTGAATGGACCAAGGTAATGTGCGTCCTGATCCTTCACCACAGTTTTCAAAATTTCTGACTCCCTGATGACAAGAATAGTTTCCTACTAATCCTAAATATCAGGGCAAGTAGACCATCTTCCAAGTGATACTCAAATTCAAGTGATCAAGCTCAAAAGCTATGGCTTTAAGGCTGAAAAAATTTAAAACACTCTTCAAGCTCCTTTAAGAATCTTTTATTTAGCTTTTGAAATTAATTGCTTATCCAGACTTTGCCTTTTATAACCGATTTCATCATGTAGTTCTCAGCCTTTGGAACACAGAATTTTTGCAAAATAAGCAAGTGGCTGAGAACTAGGAGTAAGCTAAACTCCAACAGCAAGACTGTTCAACGCCGCATGCCTCCATCTAGACAGTAGCTCAGTGGAGGTTGCACATGAACCACAGTTACATCACAATCAGAGATTAACAACCATGTTCCTTCAATTTAGAGAAATTCTGGCAATTGGGAGTGACTTTTCTCAGTTTTAGTACCTGAAAAAGGATATATTTACTGTTGCTTTCTCCACAGCTGAGTATTTGCATTCAGACAAGTTAAGGTTAAGAAAACTGGGCAGTGATGATTATCCTCTCTAGTTATACACAAGGGCTATGCTATTAGGACACTTCAGATCTTGTAGAACGTTTATTTCTCTCCCAATGAAACTTTGCTCCCTGCTGTGCATTACCTGCTGCCTTCTTTAAGATCATTTTTAATGTGCAAAACCATATTCCTTTTACCATTTCCTTGCGGAAGCTTGTAGGCCTGTGATTAAACAGCTTATCCTGAAATGCATATTCAACTCTTCTCTAAATTTCAATTCATCACTGCTAAACCAATCACCTACTTTTTAATTAAAATCATATCTGTCCATACCATTTGATAACATTTCTTTCATAAAACACTAGCAAGATTTTGTGAAATATTCCGATTTTAAAACGTTGTACCCGATAACTTAATATTCCCATCTAGAGCATCTCAAAGACAAGGAAAAAATTCTTAAAGTTAACATTCCTAGAGAATTGTTGTTTTTAATGTACTGAAAAGGTTTCTCCAGATGTAAGAATCTGTTACTACACTGGTTGTGACGCTAACATTTAAAAAGAAATATTTGACAGATTATACTACTCATTTCTTGCTTTAGCATTTCACGTTAAGTGCAAGAATTTAGTTTCATCAGCTTATCACAAATTCTTCAAGGAAGTTTGACAGTAACGACCCATTTTGTTTTGAAATATAATAAAGACTCAAAATCCAAAGGATATTTTTTACACAAACCATATGCATAAACAGAGACAGCAAAGCTACTATTGAGAATCTCAAACTGCTAACAAGGCCAAAACCAAGAACATCATCTTGTTGCCAGAGGATAAGTTATTAATCTTTTTTTTTATATATATATATATCCAAACCTGATTTATTAGCCACACTGGAAGGTTCAGTGGTCTATATCCAGAAACTACTGTTTCAGTACCAAGAAATTTCAAAGGTAGATAAATTCCAGTAATTCACAGAAACATAATACTCTAAGAAAAATGGCAATAGTCTGATTCGACCTTTGTAAACATTAGCAAATACTGACATAGGTGACTTTCAGCACTGAAATATCACCTGCTCACAGACAGTTGACCAGCTGGATTGAACAACAAGCAAGCCCAGGCACATACACTAATACAACTGGATAAAAAAAGACTGTATTAGACATGGGTCAAGGAGCGGGTGTGTTTACACAGCAGTCAAACTCTGTGCTCTTAAATACACCCAACTTTAAAAGAGCAAGGACTCCATCCAGTGAAGAGGAGCACTTTCAAAGAAGAGTTCAAGATTGATCGTGCCTGGGACTTGAAAACTGCTAACAATGCAATCAGAAAAGTCTGGGTTGGAAGGAACCTCTGGAGATCATCTGGTATAACTTTTGATTGAAGCACGGCCTTCAATTATGTTTTATGAGGCCCTGACAAATCTTAAATATTCCTAGCAAGGGAGATTCCACCATTTCTGTGGACAATGTATTGCAGTGCTTAATAGCTCTTATGGTGAAGGGTGGGGTTTTTCTTTCTTTCTTCTATCCAGACAAGTTTCCCCTGAAGCTGATTGTGTCTGTTGCTTCTTGTTCTGTCACCTTGAGACCAGAAAGCATCCTAATCTTCTCTATAACTTTTAGCTTTTGAAGGACTATAATCAGATCCCCTCTCTTCTCCAGGCTAAACAAACCCAATTCTTCATTTTCTTTCAGCCTTTCCTCACACACCATGTTCCCTAGCCCTCTAGCTGTCTTGGTTGCTATCTGCTACACCCTCTTCAGTTTTTCAACTTATCTTGTTGAACTGAGGAACTAGAACTGGACACAATATTCCAGATGTGGTCTAAAAAGCACCAGGCAGAGTGAAATAATTACATCCCCAATTTGCTGGCTAAATCCCTGCTGGCACAGCCCAAGAGAGAGTCTGCCTTCATTGCTGCAAGGACACTCTGCTCTTCATTTTAGTTTGCGATTCACTGTGACACCCAGGTCCTTTGCACCCAGCTACATCTAGTCAAGCAGAACCCTGCCTTCGCTGCTGCCTTGGATTATTCTGTCCGAGATGCAGGGCTTCATATTGATCTCTGCTGGATTTCATGCAATCCTTCTTGGACCTATCTTCCAATTAACCAAGATATCTCTCCGTGATCAGTTTTCCTTCTGATACATCTGTCCCCTGCCCATCTTAGAGTAATTTGCAAACTGCAAAATTATGCATTTAATCCAGTCATCCAGATCATTTCTGAAGCTACTGAATGATATTGGACTCAGTTTTGTCCCTGAAGAACTGTATTTGTGACCAGCTGTCAGGTCAGCTTTTAGCCACTAACTACTACCTTTTGAGCTTGGCAGGTCAGACAGTTTTCCACCTCTGCTCTGATCCATCTCTTACCAGTTTGTCAACAAGGATGTCGTGGCAGCCAAAGCAAATGCGTCCATTCATGACATATGTGAATTACACAAAACATTTATAAATGACTAATTAAGTTAATTAGATATCATACTTTTTAAATCAAATCAGTTCGAAGTTTTGAACCTTTAAGTAAAAGTATAGAAAAATACCTTTTAAAAAAATTAAAATTCAAGTGTTTTTCTTTTCTATTTATCCAATTATGAGCACACTAAAGATTAAGATACTATGTTCTGCAAAGTTCTTCAAAGATTTTGTAACTACAAAATCTCTAGTACCAAACTGAAAGAAAAATATTCAGCACAAGATATGTAGCTTGTAATTGCTGCTCTGCAAAGTAGTTCAAATCCTCCAAGATTCTTCTAAATAACAAAAACAAAAGCTTACAGAATTAAATGTAGTGACAGGACAAGAGGGAATGGCCTTAAGCTGAACGAGGGGAGACTGAGATGAGATCTGAGTAAGAAATTATTCCCTGTGAGGGTGGTGAGGCCCTGGCACAGGGTGCCCTGAGAAGCTGTGGCTGCCCCTGGATCCTTGGCAGTGTCCAAGGCCAGGTTGGATGGGGCTTTGGGCACACTGGGCTGGTGAGGGGGTGTCCCTGCCCATGGCAGGGGGGTTGGAACTAGAGGGGCTTTGAGGTCCCTTCCAAACCAGTCTGTGATAAATACAGAATAAGAAAATAAATATAACCACTTAGGTGAATTGCAAACGTGGACTGCAGACGTTTCAGACAGATCTACTTAGGCAGTTCAAGAAGCAGAATTTATGATGAAATAAATGAAACATTAACCCTACAGGACTAGATATCAGGAAAAGGTTCTTCCCCCAGAGGGTGGTGGGGCACTGGAACAGGCTCCCCAGGGCAGTGGCCACCGCCCCGAGCTGGGCTGAGTTCAAGCAGCATCTGGCCAATGCTCTCAGTCATCTGCTGTGATAGGGCTGGTCCTGTGTGGGGCCAGAGCCAGGAGTTGGACTCGATGATCCTTATGGGTCCCTTCCAAATGGGGTTATTCTATGACTCTAGGACTGACTAGCTACATGAAAATGTCCTTTTAAATATTTTTCATTTCCACTGCATATATCAAAGTCAGTGTGAAATGCAGATACGCATGGTCATTTTTAAATTAGTATACAAAACATCAAAAAATACACATTCTTAGTTTTCACAAACATAATGTAATGACAATAATGCATCATAAGCTACAGTCAATATTAAAAGCCACAGTTTTTACAGAATATTAATTCCATTGATTGTATATCTCGCTATAAGCTGATTTATTCAAAATTGTGAAGTAATGGAAGAAAAGCTAGGATTCTACTGATGACGATGCAATACAAGTGAATATTTTCATGAATGAGAAGCTACAGTGACAATCCGCCCTTTCATCTATGGAATATTAACACAGAGCCTTGAAAGGATGAAGAGCATTAGTTAAGACTTCTTGAGGGACAAAGGTCCTCCTGATTAAGATCAGCTTCTTAATGAAAATGAAACAAGTTGTCTTAAAAATTACATAGTCATTAATTTGTGTCAGTCATTTTCTACACCAACACCTTCACTCATCTTTATCCTATTTTGCAGTGCTGCCACCTCACTCTCCTCCCTCCTGCTTCAGGACAAAGAGCCTTACCTAGCCTAGCCAGGTAAAGGAAAGCAGCAGTACAAACTACTTGTTTGGTAGCAGAACTACAAAAAGGATTGTAGGAGAAACTCTTTGTGCTTTCACACAGCCCACACGAGCATTAGCTTAAAATATCACTGTAATGTATTTTTCAGTGTCCCTTGCTGTTTATTCTGCTTAATGATCCTTTTCTTTTTTTGTGTGCACAGAATTTCAATACTGCTTTAGTAATAGATGATGAGAATATGCAGTTTAGTGGCTACAATTACAAGGCTAATAAATAATGCACTGTATTAAAGTTATAACTGACTTGCTTATTAACAGATTCAAAGATATCAGTAGTAATTTAGGCAGTTAAATACACTTGAATTCAAGCTGTTGTATAATAGAGTTTCTCCAACACACAATTTGTATAGGCAAGCTACAAAAAATCTCACTCACTTTCACAAACTGCTATGTAATGAAATGCATCTAAACTACAGTTAATAGTTGATCAACTAAAATATATCGTAATACTAAAGAATCACTCCAGAATACGTGGTGAGCATTCAGAACCTCAAAACATCACACTCTTAGCCTAACACACTTGACACTGCTTATTACCACCTACACATATCATAGGAAAAAGCAAGTCCTTCATAAATGTTACGGCTAATTACGCAATACACACTTTCAATTAGAATTACTCACAAAATTAAATTAAAAATAAGGATGGTAAGGAAACATCCTAATACAGTCATTGCCCCTTGAAATCATTATTCCATTGAAATTTCTTGTTACTGAAGTGGCCTCCGGGTGGTGTTTCATCACTTGCCTCACTACATCCAATGAATAGAGCCATTGGCAAGCCAGCACCTGGCATTGCTCTAGGTTAACGCCACCAGGAATATAGAGAGTTCTGTAGCCTTTCCAGAGCCAGGGCTGTTGATCATTCACAAATGCAGTACTGAACTGGGAATAACCTATGGCTCCTATTTGTTCCATCTAATAATTGCACAAGGGAACACTCTAATTTGTTGCTGTTTGATGTGTCCACAGAGGGGAAAAAAACACACCACATAAAAAGTCACTTTTTTATCACTCTTGCCCAAATACAGAATATAAGGTGCAACTTCCCTAAAGCTTTAAGGTGGGATACTAGTTTAAAGAATTTGGTAAGAAGAATAACAGTGCTATTGATCACTCTGCAAAACAGTGGCTTCCAGCTTCCACAGAATTTCCGTTGGCAATCCGTGATACTTGGTCTCATATAGAGGTCAGTTCCCCATAGCTCAGAAGTCACTGGGGACAAAATAACTCCTTGGCCTGGAGTGAAATAGCCTGCAGTACACCACCCACAGGAACACATCACGATTCTCATCTCACAATGTTTCACTGCATCCCACAGAATGATTAGTGATGCTGTGTAAAAATATGTTCTCTCACACATTACCAGTCTGTCACAGAAATCCTTCCCTGACTAGAATAAGCAAGCAGACAGAACCCAGGTGAGAAGAAAAGCCACACATTTCAGTATTTAACCAACTTTTACACTTATTTTTACTTCTATTATCTTGACTATTATTTTTGCCTGGTGAAAAATCAACTTTTTGATTCATCGTAACTGTTGCCTGGTAATAATATCTCAGCAAGAAAAGGATAAGCCTTTGCATGGTGATGACTGAGCTGATTTCAACAACAGGTCTGGAGGAGACTCTTAGAAACACCCAGCTATTTCTCTGTCCTTGCTGGAAAATAATCCCTTGGATACTGATGAGTCACAAGGTCACAAATAAACTAGTGGGGATGTGTGTGGGGAAGCTTTAACTAACAAAATGTTACAAATTGCACACATTCCCTAAACACTTTGAAACTACACAAAAGGGCTTGTGTTTTCACCCTCCCTCCCCATTTGGTTTGCTTTAAAATCTGTTTTTTTCTGTTAGAATCTACAGGAGGCAATTCAGATCTGATACAGGAACAGAGGACACCTGGTGGTGTTTAGTTGCTAGCGTATACAAGCAGAAAGCCATGCGCACAGCTGCACCAGCAACAACATAATCTGTGCTTTAAATTAAAAAAAAAAAGTGGTGGAGAATTTAAAAAACATAACTGCAGAAACACACAGAAATTTAAACCAAACAGTATGAGTTTCTGATTCTAGATGCTGTCACTACTTTATGAAAATTACAGCATTATAAAGGCTTCACACAAGAAGTGGCAACTCCATGATCATAGGAGGCTGCCACCTCCAACAGACACACGCTATGGAAAAGTAGAACAGCTTCCCCACTACTGAAAAACTAAAGGACACAAAAAGGTGTCAGTTTTGGAGGAGTACCCACAGAGGCAAGAGCAGAGGAAGAACCAAATGAGCTTATTCTTGGAAAGCAGTAGCACCAAAGTGAGGAGCACCACCTAAACCACAGCGTTTCTGACACTGTGGAGAAGAGCCACTGGTCCATACAGAAGCACACAGGAGAGCTGAGCCTAGTTCCAAACTGCCAGATCAACCCAGGGATTGACAGACTGTAAGTATTCAGATTTCCATATTGTTAGTGAAAATTGTTATTTTTGGCTGAAAAGGCTGGCATTAAGAGAACTCTGAGGATCTAACACTGAAATGTTCTGTAATATTATGCTTAGCATAAGCTTTGAGCTGCATATACCACTTGACATTCAGACACTGAACAAAGTCAATGTCTCTGAGACTCCTTGAATCTAAGGAGCTAAAGAACACAGTAACAAGGTGGAATCAAAAGCTACACCTGTAGATAAGCTGTCTAGTTATATGGGGGGCTATTCAAAGTATGCATTTTATTTCCAGTGGCAAAAACAGAAGTAAAGGCTCAAGGTCAGACTTCTGCCGTGCTCTCTCATGAGAAATACACTGCAGTAATTAACAGAAGTTGCTTGACTGAAGGAGGAGGAATAAAAGCAAAACACAACTGTGCACCATACTGAACATTGTACCCTTCCTGATACAACTTTAATGCATAGAATCAATGACAGCCAAGGTTCTAAGTGAGAAAGCTTTACTAACAAAACAAGTACTTGTATCCTTTGAACCAGCACTGTCAACAGAAAAAGTAGTCTTACTGTCTCTCTTGCTTGTACCAGCACAAACATGTGGTAAAGCACATTGGTGACCTGGTTAAAGCTAGACTGGTTTAAAAAGAAAAAAAGAAACAGTTGGTTTTAACCCACATCCATTCCCCAATCTGTTCTGATATGCAGCCACGCAAACACCTACACTGACACAAGCGGCTAGAAGAAAACTGCTCCCTTCAACAGCAGTGCCGGCTGAAAGTGTAAATGAAACTTAAAACCTTCTGGTGTTTGCAGATTTTCTCACCAAAGTTAGCAAAGCAAAAGTTAGACTGAAAAACAGATTACAGGCCAAGTTCAAAAGCAGTACGAGACACGAAATAACTTTACATAAACTTTCACATAAGCTCTTCAGAGACTCTCAAAATTTTGTCCCAAACCACAAACTATTAGTCTCAAAGTTAACTGTTATTGAAACAAAACCAATTTAAAAGTCAGTAATAGATACAAGAAATAAATTTTAGACTTAATCTAAAGTACTTAAAAACCAGTTAAGGAAATACAGTAAAGAATACTGCTGTAGAAAAGTTGGAAAACAAGGCCTTTAAGTTATATGGACAAAATCCATCTTGGAGGCCTCAAGGAGAGATTTTGAGCTGATAAGACAAAGATTGAGATGGACAACTGTGCAATACTCCAGGAACCCTATTCCCCAGATTTGCTCTAATACACAGATATTCAAACAAAAAGGCTCTAGATACCTTATTCCCCCTCAAAAGTTTGCTTTGTTACCTTAAATATTAGCCAACAATATAACAACTTCTTCCAGAAAGATTACCAGTCCATTGATTTTCAAACATACTTTTTCTTTTCTTACTTAATTATTAGAATAAGTGTGTTCTAGATTAATACCATCCATTCCTTAAGTAAAAAAAACCAAAACAAACAACAAAAACCAAATGACTTGACAACCTCCAGCTTCTATTTTTATTTCATGAAATTAGACCTACCTAAGAAGATAGAATAAAATGTACCTGTTTTTCAGAGCTACAGACTTCTAAGCAAAGAGGCAACCTAACCTCAGCATAGCAAATTTATAAAAACATAGCATCCTTTTCCTCAGCTGAGTTACTTCCAATTTAGTTGCTCTCCTGAATGCAATTTTAAGGCAGGCTGGGATAGGGGGCTTCCTTATTAGCTAATCATTTTCATTCATAACACCTTATCTCAATTAAACATTTTTATGCTTTCTCCTTACTCATGCTTTCCTACAGATAATTCTAAGGATGAGCCACTGTTGTCCTACTCTCTTCCGACCATTTTTAAAATAAAATTAATGATTGAGAATCATGGATTTCTTCTCTTATCAAGTTTGCAGGTAGCTATAAAGGTGAATAGAGTTTAGAAAATAAACTTGACCAATAAGCAAGTATAGATATCTGAAAGCTTTTTCATTAAACTTTCTAAGTGATTATAAAAAGAACTAGTCAGGCAAGTACCAGCTACTTATACCACCTTTCTTTGTCAGCTAATTTAAATTCTTACAATTAGGCTGTTTACTAACCCGGCAGGAGTTACCTTTTATAGCAGAAAGCAACACACACAGTCCCACGATCTAAAGGTGACTCTCTTAAGTTTCAGCTAATGTACTACAAAAATGGAACATTTAGTAAATTTATTCACACTGGTGTTTGAGAATGTGCCAAATTAGTACAACCAGTTAAAAACCCCACTATTAAAGCCCATACTTAAATGGGTGAACTATCATCTAACATAATTTGCACCCCAACATCGTAGTCAGGATGACAAATACCAGATGGTCCTGCCAAAATGTTTCTTTGGATGCTTCCACAGATTGTGCTTTGTAGAGTTAAAGCCTCCTCTCAAAAGTAACACAAAACCTTTTGCTAACCTAAGCAGTAGGAAAGAATTTTGAGTGTGAGCTCTTTATATTGAGTCCCTTGAAGTATTTTAATAATAAAAATTGTAGTTAATATAGATTAATATAACAATATATATTATTAATGCAGTCAATAATTAAAATACTTTTCTTAAAGAAAGAACAAGGTCTAGACTTACGACTAGTTAAATCACTGAAAAGACACTACTGGGTACTGGATCAAAAGACAAAAGTCTCCAAACCCCAGCCATAGTTGGACCTTTGGAACTGCATTCGGGATAGTAAAAATCCAGTTAGTTACAATATGATTATTTCTAATGCAAATGCACATTCCTTTTAGTATACTACGGTTTCTCCTCTGAATGTGGGTATTTAGCGTGGAAACTTCAGAAGGAAGGGTGTGACTGGCCGAGTCGTTTGAAGTAGAAAAGCTCGGAAGAGTAGAGCTCCGATGCAGTTTTACGATGGCATCCGCATCACACAGTTCCAGGTTTGTTATTTGCCAACAGCACTGATGATTGTTCAAGAACTTGCCTTAGGTGCTCCCTTCCAATATTGCTAATGGCTAGGTGCACACCCATGCTAATTTACTGTATGCTAATCAAACATCAGAAAAACTACTGTAGAGATGGTGACTTAACTGTGTGTATCAAACTACGTTTTCTGTAACGGAGTGTTACAGATCCTTTGATACGGTTGCTTAAGCAGACATTATGAGTCCAGTGGTGTCGAAAGACCTAATCATGTTTGAAATTTAGTGCAAATATTAAATTTAGCTTGGCAATGCCGCAGACTAGATGTGACCTCCCAGCATTTCTTCAGAACAGTATACAGCATAAATATTTTGAAAGCCATAAAACCAAGGAAGATAAAATGTGATCTTTGGGAAGATAGATGCAGGAGGCGTAAAATTGTGAGGAAACAAGATACGCTTCAATCTCACGAGCCATATTTACACATTTAGTACTCTCGTTGAGTTCAGATTAGCTTATTATATAGGACTTCAAAGTTAAAACTAAGCCAGGCGCAGCATGAGGAGAGTGTGAGACAATCGTGAGCACAAACGCAATGATTAAATGCTGTGGGCTTTCTGTTTTCATGGCACGAGGGATGTGTGAAGGAGTATAAAGCTGGTGACCATTCCTGAGGGGAGCCTCGAATCAGTACAAAATAGGGGGGGGAGGGGGGAAGAAAGGAGGAAAAATAATTGAGAGGGTGGCGCAGAACTGCACTGATCTAAAGAAATTAAACTGAAACGGCGATGGGGGGGAAAGTTATACCCACCCGCTGAGTGCAGCCCCGCCGCCAGAGCCGCTCAGCTTAGCGGGCCTGTCC